>JAQFVV010013123.1:0-247877 GCA_028023455.1 Epiperipatus broadwayi
TATAATTTTAATTGAAAATATCACGAAGATATTTCTTAAACTTTCTTAATTAATTGCAATAAGTTTTACCTAAATATTTTAAAATTTTAAAGTCTCCAAAAAATAATTACACTTTCTTTTGAATTTCAAAAATCAATTTCCAATATTGTGCAAAAATTTTGCAATTTACATTTATATTGTTCATTTATGAACTTTTTTATATGTATTTATAAATATTTTCTGATATTAAATTTATTTTATTATTAATCACTGACTGATATTTTTTCTGGATATGATTAATTTTGTTAATTTCACTAGTCACTGAGATTATTTCTAACATTTTCATATAGTTTATTATATTAGTTGTTGAACAAGTGTGTTACATAGCACACAATAAAATAGTGTATGTGCATATATATTGTAACCCTCCTCCAACTCCAATCCTACCTCTCCTATGAATAAATACCCAGGGTGCCAATTCTATTGATAATAAAATAAATTATTAATCTGACTCTACTTTGAATTACTATTGAGACTCTTAGAATACTGTCCAACTATAGCTTAGCTCAGTGGGGTCTACAGAGTTCTACAATATGAAAAATGCAAATAAAATTAAAAAAAAATATTATTAATCATTGAGAGTAAAATATCTGCTTGGTTTTGCAATAAGTAAGTTGTTGAAAGGGATAATGTTCCATCCATTTAAATTAACAAATTATAGCTCAATTTTATCTCCTCCCATCATCTAAATGCACTATTCAACTTTTACTGGATAATAAGCTTAAATTAAATAAAACAAAGATGTAGTACTAATCAACCTTACTGTATAATAATTTAAATTAAATAAAACAAAATATAGCACTAACCAACTTTTACTGTATAATAATTTAAATTAAACAACTAAATTAATATCTGCTTGGAAACAATAAGGGAATATCTCAAGGATTTTATTACATAACTTACCTAAAAATGTATACTCTACAATAGCTACCAATTGCTATCATAAAAGGTAATGACATAAAATTGAACATTGTTCTAATGAAATAGTAGTTAGGCAACAAAAGAAATAGGGTATGTTTTTATTTCAAATCATTATCTAATAATAACTAAGTACATAAACTTCCCCAGCATATCATTGGATAGTTAAGCATTTCATATAGTTTTTGGATTGAGAAAACAATATCATCAGATTGGAACATATTTATTATTAAATTCATGAAATAGTCCCATCATATCATATTGGATATGTATGTGTGTGGAAACTAAGAATACAAATACATGTAAAAGAACAACTCTTAACAAAGTTTTTAATAATATTGAGTAGTCAAAAATAAACAATTTATACTTTTACTTTGCACATATACACATTATGGGCCAATTCCAATATTCATTACTGAATAAACTGACATTGGAGTAATTAACATTACAATAAACTTCTTTATACTCTTATTTCAAACATATACAAGTTATCAGCTAATTCTAATATGCTTATCAAACATTTATCAACCAACTAACATTGAAGTAATTTCATTAAATTAAATTTCTTTGTATTCTTACTTCAAACACATACATGTTACTACCTAATAACATTGGAGTAAATAAAGACTAAATTAAAGATATTCATATTTTTTCTTCACTTATATACATATTATCATCCAATTACAATATTCTGTGTCAACCAAACCAACAATGGGGTAGTTAAACAATGCAATATGGATCTAAACATATGAGTTAGAGAGGTCACACTATCCTTTATAAGTCAATTGAACAATTCTATTAACTAGATTCGCTTTCTTTTCTCTACTATTGGTTCACTCTATCAGATAAGGATGAATTATTCTGAAGACTTTATGATTAAAATTTAGAATAAATTATTATAATATGGTTTGAAATATTTATCCAAAACTTACAAATCTATTGATAAATTTCTTCCATATCTTTAGGATCAATGGTAATTTGTGCATGCTTTTATATTACGCCACCTGTTATAATATAATTAACATGACCACAACCCATTGGTTTGCTTATGAAATTAAGAAATAAAATATAATATGGATAAAGCCACAGACCAACCAACAACTTCAGCACTACTTCTACTTTAGATGTTCTATAAAAGAAATTAATTCTGCCTTTTATTTTTATTAGCAAGCAACATTAAACATGCCCTATGAATATATGATGGAAAAACATTTCAAAATGGACACATGAGGGACAAGGGAACTTTCTTAACTCTAATAATTTAAACAACAAAATATAGTGACTCCTTAACCTTACTCAGAGGTTAAATATTGGTGTGGACTCAATCTCATCACTGAAAACAAGGGAAATACACTGTTTCACTTCATATAATATAATCATCATAATACACAACTGCTTAATCTAGAAAATATAATCCACTCATGATAAATACTTAAATAAACTAAGGGATAGTTCTCTCAATCCTTGATAATATAACATAATCATCATAATACACAAATGCTTAATCTAGGAAATATAACCCACTCATGACAAGTATTTAAGTAAAGTAAGAGAGAGTTCCCTCAATCACTGACAATATAATATAGATCATAAACAATTTCTTTCCTCATAGCCATTTAACTCATTTCATTCTAATCATTAAAAAATTCATTCTTAGATAAATTCCTAATTCTTCCACTTCTTTTGGCATATCACATCTGAAGCTGATTGGAGAATTACAAGTCAACCGACTTTAAATTTAACAATTATATAAATGAATCACACAAAGTATGCATACACATGCATAACAATGCATAAAATAATTTCAAATCATATTCAATATGTAGATATTATAACAACATTAACTAATAATTGGAAAATAAATCTCTAATTCATGATAAATTATAAATGTTTTAAATCTGAAGTATAATAATTACTATTAAATAAACTTCATCACTTGTGACAAAGCAAAGATAATAATTTTGGTGTATTGAACATTAACTAATAAATTGAAATAAAATTTTGATTTATGATGAACTATAAATATTTTGACTTTAAAGCACAACACTTATTATTAAATAGACCTCTTAATATCTGACATAACAAAGATAAAATAATATTTTTTACGCATTTACCACTCTTAAATTGGCTGCCAGCTTCATAATAGCAAATAAATATTTCTACTGCTAACATAAGCATATAGAATACATGAATAAAACAAAACATTGTATCGAAATAATGATCAATTACCAGTATAATATTCTTCATATCACACATATCGGAGATGATCTTGAAAAAAATAGAAAATAATAAATAAAAATTTATAAAGACAAATAAATTGGTCGACCTATCTATCATACTCTAACAACAAAAGAAATCATTAAACCTTCTTTAGCTGAAAATAAAAATTCATTCATACAGTCTGTAACTAAAGTTTCTTAGGTCTGTAAGGAGATAATGGCAATAATTATAAAATGGATAGGTGTTAGTAAACATATAGAAAATTTACTGCAGGATAGACAATACACAAATCTTGAATTCAATTGAAGAGCAGTTTCTAAAGTTTTTAGCAGGTAGCTAATTAAAATTGCTAACAATATGGTACGCAAAGAATTCAATATCTATCTCTTTTTTTGATAATGACAAATTAACATTTACTGCTGCAGATTTTGGTAATATTTTACTGTTTAATTAATTGGTGGTTTTATAGTTTTATAACTCATCACTATCTTGCAAATTTAAAAGGAACAATAGTTTTCCACCAACAAATATTGACTATAATTACATTTGTCAAGGCACTTGTAATAAATTATCAAAGGCTATCCATCAGGCAAATAGTTACTTAATTTATAATATTCACTTAAGTCTACATAACAAAAAAATGCCTCCCAACAAGTTTAAAATGTTATACGAAGATCTTAATTTAATAGCCATCAACCTGACTTATGATAATAACACGTTCAATGCATTCTACATATATCTACCTAATAATATAACAACTAATTTAAAAGTTATTCACACTATTAATATGCTCACTGCTAATAACGATGCTCCCTCAATCCTCATGGGGGATTTTAATATTTCCTATGACTGCTTCACATCAAAATACTTACACCTGCTTAACCGAGGCTTTTTAAATGGAAGAGGCTTCTTCTCACCCAACGCCTTCTCCTTTTACAATAAAACTCAGCACTCTCTAATAGACATCTTATTTTATACCTCAGAATTACACCTCAGTCTGAAGGCCACCCTCCAGCCAGTCACCTTCTCAGACCACCAAGCAATATTAACTTTCTCTACAGTTTAGAAACTGTACCACAATCAGTCTCAACAAAACTATTAGAGTACTAACTCGTGCTGCCATGACGGAAGCCTTTTTCTCTGAAACATACATTCTGTTTCATATGATTGATATTCTTTCTAGGCCTCCAGAAGAAGCTTGGTTTTCATTCATAGGAATATTACAGCCCTTAATAGCACACTATACTAAGGAAGTCAAAAGACCTACCATCCTATTCAAAGAATTAGAACATATCCACAATAAGATCAAAACTTTTGCTATAGACACTGAACCTATAGAAAATTTACTTGCCCTCAAAAATCAATATAAACACAAACAAACAACAATAGCAGAACATATAGCTATTAATAGATCTAAGATTTTCCAGCCATCACAACACTGTTGGATGAGAGGATACCTGCGGTGGGCTTTATGTGCAAAATCAAAACAAACCACTCCAACAATTATAACCATCAATGGTTTTCAAAGCACTGGCCTCCAAATGATTCAACATATCAAAGAACATCTCAGAGATTGCCTTCAGGCTCACTACATGGATGTACACAAAACATTGAGAGACAGTACTAGAGTAAATGCGCATGGCATCACTGACGCAGATCTCAAAAGCCGCCTTTTAGCACTACCCATAAATGTCCATCCTGGAATGCATGCCATTCGCAAATTTGTACTAACTCACCTCAATAACTTCACAATCCCAATAATCATGAAAATGATTAATCATTTATTATCACAGAAAAGATCAATAGCCAACATGTATCCAATAGCGATGGTTCCATTCATTAAAAAGAACAGAGATCCAACATCCATCAACAGCTTAAGACCCATATCCATGACCCCTATCCTCATAAAAATAATAGATGGAGTCATAAAGGAAAAAATACAAGACAAAATACTAAACAAAATATTAAAATCACAATTTGCCAGAAAAGGATCATCCACACTAACTGCAATGGGAGAGGTCAAAATATTTCTGGACCATATCAGATCTAAAAAATTGTCCAAACCTATTGCAGTTCAGATTGACATTACTGAAGCATTCAATTTAGTCAACATTAATACTCTACTTGATTTACTGGATGAATGTGAAATTCCCACAGAAATTATCCAAATCATTGATAACCTCTTCCACAACAGACTAATACACATATCACTCAATGGGTCATATTCCAATGGTTTCTCCCCTACCAGATCTAATCTGCAGGGATCCCCACTGAGTGCCCTCTCTTTTCATGCTACATTAACCCCCTATTAATAGCATTAGAGAGATCCCTCCTTGGAGTATTTATACCACACATCAAGAAATCGATTAAGACCATCGCCTATATGGATGATGTTCTTATTATCCTACCATCCCAGAAATTCCTAAAACCTCTCTACAAAATCCTTAACAATTTTTCTAAAACTTGCAGCTTACCATACACCCTGAAAAGTCATCATCATGGCATATTCTTAATGGAAGGAAAATTAAATCTAACTTTCTAGCTGAGCCCCAGAATTTTCTAGGATTCCCTATATATAAATCCCAATCTGCCATGTCGAAACATATACAGAATACCATCATTGACTCAACAAATCATCTTACATAGACACCCTCAAAAGTTTATTTAACCCTCCATGGCAAGGTGGCCTTACTAAACATGAAAGGGCCTTACTAAACATGAAAGTAATGTCTAAAATAGCTTACTACCTGCCCATCATATCCGTATCAAAGACCTTCATTAATAAAATCAATATGTGTGGGTCTGTTTTGGAAGCACCACATAACCTCCATTAGTATTTCAAGAATGCGATATCACAGAAAACTCAATGTAATGTCTCTACATTCCATTCAAGCCATTAACTATCAAAAAGGCCACACACTAACCTTCAACATTATCCAAAAATTGGCAAACCCCTAATATTAAGAGAGGTAATACCTACAGACACTCCTCCTCCTATCAAGGCTGGTTGGCTAGACTAATTTCCCATCTGAAACAACATAACAGCACTGCAACTGACATATTCAAAAACAAAATTAGCATATGGGATGCACACAATTTAATAAGCCTGAAACTACCTCAAATTAAACCAAGTCTTGGCTGTTACAATTACAGAATCACCACCTTATTCAAATTCTGGAAGTTGGAAACCAAATTCCTTGACTATCTAATAAAGGTGAACCTAAATGCAATGCATACCAATTGGTTCTTTACAAAAGAGGTATAAGAAACATAGACCCCATTTTCTCAAACTGCTTAATGCATGAAGAAACATTTGAACACATTATGCTTTCTTGCATGGAATTGGGAAGGATTAAACTCATAATATCTCAAAATAGTATTACTGTAAAATTCTAACAATCAAAGAGTATATTAAGGAAAGAGACTTCCCCCCCATTAAGATAGCAATATTTGTTACATATTCTATCTGGATGACAAGATGTAAATTAAAGTTTAGCATTCCCCAGCCAGAAGTAAACTCTTTCTTTCTTGCTACCCTTTCAAAACTACAAAAGAAAAACAGAATGCTTTCCTCAATGTTTCTACATGAAAAAACATGGAAACTGCTCAAAATACCCTACCTACAAAATGTCATCAATCCTAATGATTGATAAACTCTATAAAAGGTAAAAGAAACAAACAAACATCTGATTAATGTATAGACATAAAAATGTCCTAAACACACACTAATTTTTCTCTGATCTACAATCTGACTAAACAAACAAATCAGATCTCATCTCATTCTACACAAACTCTTGGAGAACGCTATAACAATATAAACATTTATAAATATCACTGAAAACATTTGTATATACTTATTATTAATAAATCTAAATTTAAAAAAAAAAAGTCTACATAATTTTTAAATGACAATATATTTTAGTAATAAATTAAATACATATGAGGAGAACAATAAGAAAATGTTCACATTTAATATTCATACTCTTCTACTCGTGTTTATATTATATGCACATTAAATATAGGTTAGTCATCCATCCATTAGTTATATAAACCACGCATTCAGTTTCTTAATCCTATAAGACATGAGTGGTTAGGTGTATTTCTTGTCCAATAATAATAATAAGGCATGTTATACTAAATTAGACACATACATCCTTCCATTTGAATTTTACTTTTGTATAACCAGAAGAATTTTTTAATCTAGAGTTTATGAAATGTTTTTTTCTAAAATGTTCAGCATAATATTTTCCATAAAACAGTAAACTTCACACACTTCAATTTTTTCTTTAATATTAGAAGTTAAAATTAAATAATTTGAATTGGAGTTATAGACACACATATGCATTCTAAATGATGATATTAAATCTAAGTTAGTTAATTGGAAATATGGGGTGATGTACATTGTTTGAAGTTGTTTACATCTCCATACTTTTCTTTATCTTCCCAAAGAAATTTTTCTTAACTATTTTTACATAATGTAATGGTCTGAATCGTCTATCTCGCTAACACACTGCAGAATTCAAACCCCAAACATGAAACTGAACATTCTAAGAGGGGTTGCCTTCTATATATACTAAGTTCGAATCTAAAGTCCAAATTTCACAGCACCACCTACGTGATAACATGTCTGATGCTACTACTAGTATAACCTTTTACCAGTGCCTGGTGGTCAGGGAGAAACACAGAGACTCTATACTAAGATAAGTTGGGTTGCTAATTAACATCTATGGATGTACAAAAAAATGTAGAAAATAGATATATAGACCGAGACAATGATAGGAATCAATAAAATAAAATATCAAAATTAGTTTTAAATGATTTCAAAGATTTATATATATATATATATATAATGCCACTGTCTGCTTACATGAGACAGGGACACTTACTAAATAATTGTTGGTATTACATTCAATTAAATGACAAAATGGTTTTAAAGAAAATATATTCTATCCCTCGGGCTAATATACTATTATGATAATGTGATTAACAGAGATGGGAATATGTGCGAGGTTCTTTAAGTAATTATAAAAGTTTAATAAAACATTTGAAAATTAAGGGTTATAGAATATTTATTGATTTTGAGAATAGCACGGACAAAAGCTTACTAAGCGATAAAGTGGGATTTGATTAAGGCATTTATTTTATATTTATAATTAATTTAGTTAGGAGGTCGGTATTGCTAATAATGAATTTATTAAAGGATGGAGGGTGTGACACCTTTAAGTCACGGATGCTTTGTAAAATTATATATAAATAAATGGAAAATATTTGGAATGACTACGGAGGGCATCTCGCCACTGACCCATAGGAATGTGTTATCACAGACAGCCGAAACTTAGTGACTGGGTGATGGCTGCATCTAATTCCCAGGTGTGACATTTGAGTACACACTCTGCCTGGGAACCACAGGAAATGAAAAGGAAACAGTCTTGGCCATTTAAAATCCTTGAAAAGAAAAACAAAGTGATCTCAACAACCAATTCATTTACCAGCAATACTAGACTAATGTATATAAACTTACAAGATGGATTCACTTACATTGGGAAAAATGCCCATTCAAATTTCCAGAAATTCATTTAAAAGGGTCCACACATTCTCAACATCAATGATGAATTTTGAAATTAAAGTAGAATACAGTATTTAAAAATAGGAAAATGCATTCTCGCAGGATTGAAACAAAAGTATAGATTTATTTATGCAATCATGCATTTGGGACACATTTAATCATTGACCTTGCACATACTCTCATATTAGGTTAAAATCAATAAAATGTAGATTTTAAACTATTTGAGTATTATATATATTAAAGAAGACTAGAATAACTTTCGGTGATTTGCAAGATAAGAAAATTGGGAATTATTTATAAATTTAAAATATGCCTTAATATCAGCATTTTACTTTCAAGAAAGGGACTAATTCATTCAGTCAAAGACTATTCAGACACATTATCATAATAAAATAAAAGATTAATAAATAGAAAATATTAACCCAAGGATAGAGAGCAAAACTGTTAATTATATTAGAACACGTTAAAGGAATACATAATACAGTCAAATGAAATAAAAGAAAACAATTTAAGATAGCTATAGCATGTTAGTTAGGAATCACAAGAGCTCTTAGGTTAATTTGGGGTTACCTCTGGAGAAGCATTTTCAGGTAGATTGATGGTTGGCAGGTTTTATACACTTCAGCAGCAAAATCTGGAATTTTTCATATTTTTGGCAGAAGCAGCAGTTCCAGGGTTCCTTATGTGATAGCTTTCGATGGTCTAGAGCAGCGGCTGCCTTTCCTGAGAGGAAAATACCCTTCTTGCTGGCTCTACTCTGTCATTTCAAGGTTAGCAATTTTGAAGGTTGGGTTATTCATATCTGAAACTGTAAACATGGTTAATTAATTTGGAGATGAAAACTCGGCTTCAAATTTAAGTTCGCAGGCACATAGCTAAAAATCTCATGAAAATATATTTTGAAATCTTGCTCGAAGAATATTTTACTGGAATATTTTCACTAGAATATTTCTCTAGAATAATTTCACTAGAATCATTTCATTAGCAAATCACTAGAATCATTTCCATTAGCAAATCACCAGAATGGAGAACAAAAGAAAACCCTCCTTTTTATAGTGGAATTGAACAATACAACTGCCCTGGAGCATTACAAAAATATTTTGGACTTTGCTTACTTATCAGCTGTAATTAATCCTATCCGAATGTCTAAAGGAATTCAACAAAATTTTAATTAATTTCTATTATTAATTTCCCTGTCGACATTCGAATTACAAACTTGATTTAATTAAAATTACTTTTACTGATTGAAAGAAAACCTTAAGCAGACATCTGCTGTATTTTTAGATAATAATTAAAACTATTGTTCCTACCAGCTCTCATTTATTTTAACAGAAAATATATGGCATGATTTTAAAGTCAAAAAAAAACTTTTACTTTTGAAATTTCAATATTTGAATGTATTTACTAAATGAATATGAATTTTATTTTAAATCAAAAATATATTACGACTGTAA
The DNA here is from genome assembly GCA_028023455.1 of Epiperipatus broadwayi. Taxonomy (NCBI): domain Eukaryota; kingdom Metazoa; phylum Onychophora; class Udeonychophora; order Euonychophora; family Peripatidae; genus Epiperipatus; species Epiperipatus broadwayi. The sequence goes on from JAQFVV010013123.1 coordinate 10,198, forward strand.
TATATTTTTGTAAATAGATTCAAACAAAATACTTTTAACTAACAATTTATAATTTTGTCATAAGTTTTAAAATACATATCACAGTATGTGCGCAATTATGACCTATATAACCTACTTTTAAATAAATCTAAATTATGTGAACATACACATAGTCCATAATATTTTATTTATTTGGGAATGAGTTATACTTATATATAACATGAGCATTGTACTCATGGTTTAAAATTGGGCAGGATTTTTGGTATATAAGTGCATTGCAGACACACTACGTAGACTGGGGTTCAAACTAAGGTATGAGGGTAGGAAATAGGTGCGAAAAGGTGAAATGAAGATCTGCAAAGCAGATCTTACTGTTTCAATAAGAAAATTAATACTTAAACAAATTATACTTTTAAATTTAAGTTGAATGAATACTAACTGCTTGATTTTGGAAGAAGAACCACTTTGTAGAGAGAGAGAAAAAAAACTGTAAAATCAATCAGACAGGCTTTCTTGTATATTATCCCCTTTTATTACTGATTATTGCTTAGATATCCATTTTTCCACCAATCAAAGATTACTCCCCCAAAGGTCAACTTCAAAAAAGGTCAATTTCACCTTCTGCACTGGGATAATTAGCTGAAAATATTCAATAATCTTTTCTCTCTTGAAAAAGAACAAAAAAATCATTTTGTCTTCTAAATAATATTAATTAAATTGAATCAATAAAAAAATACTTTTAAAATCTTATTAAATAAAAATAATCATTTAGCAATAAAACAATTGATAGTGTATTTGTTTTGTTTAACATTCACTGATCCATTTACCAATTAATCACTAAAAATGTGCTTAAATAGGTTATCAAAAATATTTACTATAAATTTAAATATTTCACTGTGAAACATAATATTGTGTATCATAATTAATTATATGAGTGAAAAATGAAGTGGTAAGATGCCACAAACATAAATGCACACACATATATGCTGCACTATAGATACTAAACCAATCTGATCAAAATAGAAATCTATATGACCATGAGTCAAATATATTGTACTGACTATACTATGGACTGGAGTAACAATGAGCAAATAAATCAGAAAATCACTAAACTAATATCAATCATTGTCTTACAAACAAATAAGACAAATCTTAATTAATTCAACCTATACACTAACACTTTCTGGGACAAGCGAGCCTCCTTTCTATCATTAAATATCCATTAAAGAAAAATACTAAATGTCTTAAAACTTCCAAACAATATCTGCAAGTACTTTCTAAACAGGGTTTTGGATTATTAATAATAAAAAAAATTAAATTTCAGGTTATTTCATTTTTTTAGTTAAATGCAATCAACTGTTATTGATATGGTGCTATCTACTTAAAATTGGTTTCTTGTGCCTATTCAGAAGGTCACAATATATATATAAGACATATTTTGTGGGTTCATCAGTGTTAAAAATTTAACAATTAATATACCAGCATTTCAACTTGATCACATAAGTCATCTACTTGGTTATAAAAGGTAGAAAGAAAAAAACATTAAAGTTCCCCTAATAGCAAAATTGTTAAATTAAGAATATTTTTTAAAAAAATATTTCCAAATAGGAAAACGTTTGCATGTATCATCTTGGTTATTGATACAACCTGGCCTTTTAAGTATCTCAATGTCTTTTCTAATTTTGCACTGATAGAGATTATCACATCTAGATATGATCCTGGTACTAGAAAAATCAATTTTATGATCCGAATCTATAGTATGGAGTGAGAGTGCTGATGATGATGAGTGTTGTTTAACTGCATTAGCATGCTCATCTCTCCTAACACTCTTATGATGATTACTCATACCTATGTAAAAAGCTTTACAATTTTCACATGAGGTTTGATAAACACCATGAGAGTCAAGATGGATTCAATCCTTAGGCTTGGTTATTATATTGCTGATCTTTTGATGAGTAGAAAATGCTGTATTTACATTATATCATTTTAATATACATCCAATACTGTCTGTAGTTCCTTTTACATATGGAACACAAATCCTAATAGCTGATTTATCATCTTTTTGTTTCCTATTTTGTCCATTTTGGGCTTGAAATAAGGCTTTTTAATAAATGTATAATTATAACTATTTGCTAATAAAACACTATTAACTATTTAGTGGAACATAACGAGCGATATGAGGGAATAGTTAAACCAGTTATACATTGTTTGTCCCTTTAATTAAATGTACATGCTTTATCTTTTATGGGATAAATTGATTCAGTCATAATCATATAATCTGATCCATGATACCCATTACATTAATCCAGAAATATTGCTTCTTTAATCTTTTCTAAATCTATCGCATAAGTAATACATAAATTTGTTATATCTATGACTTTTAGTTACTAATAATTTTAAATGATATAATTTTAATATACAATATCATATTATTGTTAAAAGGAAATTGCTTGACAACAGTTTGATACTATTGATTGTTATTGATATTGAAATTGTCAATGTGTTGACTTATTTTTAATGAATATCATATAACCATTAGATAATCCTATGAAGATCACTAATGTTGATCACCCCAATTTCATGAATCTAAAGTATTTTATTTAGTCAGTAGAATAATATCTTTATAGGTAATAAATTTATTCATTCTTAAACACTATTTTAATTAAGAGAAATGCTCTTCAACTAAAGACCATTTTATCTACTTCCTATCATTGTTTTGCTACTTCTTTATAATTCAGTATTTTCTCAACATAAGACATGATCCTCATGGTACAATTATAAAGTTTACAAATGCCTACTTGGAATGAGATTAAATCACATACACAAAAAAAGAATTTTAATAATAAGTCAAAATAAATTTATTTAACCAAGCATCACAACATATACATAAATATATATAAAAAATAATATATTCTAGACTTAATTAAAATAAATGTGTAAGAGTTGTTATAGTATAGATAAAGCATTAATAAATAATAATCGTGAATGAAAGGATAAACTCGAACCTGGGTCCACACCTTATACTGTCTATGGAATTAATGCCCTCACCGTGGGAGTAATTCTGTTTATTCCAGGGATCTCAGGGCATCTTTTTCTGTACGATCGGCATAGCATCAATACACTTATAAAAGAGTAGACACCAACCCGGATTTCAGATTAGTCGTTTTTGATTATCAGAAATTAACTGGGCATTTGTTCACACTATCTTCACTAGCAATTTATTATATTGAAAAAACCTATTCAAGGCGAAAATTAAAAAAGCATATTACATGGCCAACTCCATCCATGCTATTAGTTGCAAAGATTCATCCTTTCCCCTCTCCAAAAAGTGGACTGTCTGATTTTTTTATTTTACTCACTATACGTATTGCCACACACAGCAAGCTTGAATAATCAATGGATGCCAGAAGTATTGTGCATAAAATCTCCATCTAGTGCGTACTCATCCAATATCCCCAGACTAGTTTCTGGCTTGTGGCCTTCATCAGTGAGATCATAAAATCTAGGTGCACTGCTCTCAGATCCTAGGTGCACTGCTCTCAGATCCAAGGCTTCTCACTGATGAAGGCCACAAGACAGAAACTAGTCTGGGGATATTGGATAAGTAGGCACTAGATGGGGATTTTACGCACAAGTCTTCTGGCATACATTGATTACTCTATCTTGTTGTGTGTGGCAATACATATAGTGAGGATTATAACTACTTTGCCAAAACAGTCTTTTAGGTACCATCTTATGGCTTTATCCAATTTGTCTCATCAATGTATTGGCAATGTGACAATTGCAACAAGAAATAAAAAAGACAGTGAATTAAGTCTGCATATTTAAACTTTTTTCATAACAATACAATGTAGCCCCCTCAGTTTACAATTTTAGTCAATTTCATTTTATTTGCAGATGATATAGTTGTTTTTGAAAATAATGCTTCAGAGCTGCAGGAAATGTTGCAGGAGTTATCAGATGAAAGTAGGAAAGTAGAACTAAAGATAAATGTTAAAAAGACTAAAGTAACGTTTAATCAATTTGCTCAAAATATGAAAATAAAGATTGATTATGATGAATTAGAGGAAGTTAACAATTACAAATACCTTGGTCAGAATATTAATACAGATGGAAACATAATGGATGAAATTAATCATAGAATTAAACTTGGTTGGAGTGCTTTTGGTAGAAATAACTTGATACTAAAAGGAAATATGCCTATGTGATTGAAAAGGAAGGTTTTTAACAAATGTGTTTTACCAGTTCTTACTTATGGATCTGAGACTTGGACATTTAATAAAAGAGCAATACAGAGACTCCAAACCACTCAAAAAAGTATGGAGAGATGCATGTTGGGAATAACAAGAAGAGATCGAAAATGCAATGTATGGGTAAGAGAACAAACAGGTGTTATTGACCTCATTGAAAAAATTAAAAGATTGAAGTGGAGTTGGGCTGGACATATTTTTAGAAGAGATGATAATAGATGGACAATTGAAATCTTAAACTGTATTCCAAGAGATTGTAAAAGACTCAGAAAGAGACTACATGTGAGATGGATGGATGAAATAAGAAAGTGTGCAGGGGTGATATGGAGAAAAGAAGCTAAAGATCAGAGAAGATGGATTAAACATGGAGAGACCTTCATCCTGCAGTGGATTGATAATGGTTGATGATGATGATGATGAATAATTTTTTATTTAAATAATTGAATCTAAATTTTAAAAATTCAAATCAAAAATTTCAGGTATAATTGTAAAATTTTATATCAATATTTTTGCATGCCATCTAAAATATCTTGTTTTCTTTTTTATACAAAAGAAATTATGGTTGTTTTACAATAGCATGTTGAAACCACCAGAGGGCATTATTTCTATGCTAGTGCACAGAAATGTGCCATTTAGGTGGCCACCTCCACTGCTATTGAATGTTCTATTTCTAATGCATAAGCCTAGAAATAGTCCATTGATATGGGGGAGGGCACTGGCTGACTGTGTTTATTTCTATGCCAGTGCACAGAAACGTGAACATTTAGCGAATCTTGCCACAGAAGCTATCGTGTCAGCTTACGGCTCAGATTCGGGCTAAGCATTTCAGACTAGCGATCATATTTCACTTTTGTTTACAGTATTGTCTGAGGGTGGCTGGAATTACGATTGTCAAAACTATTTTAATATTCATTAAGACCACCTCCCCCTCTATCTCGCATCTTTTAGGAAGGTCTACTAACAATTATCAGCAGAGTCTCATGCTTCCCTAGTTCCCATTTCCTGCTGAAAAAATGGGCCAAGTGTAGTTCAAAGCGCACTTCCCATCAAATCATGCTCTAAGTCACATTTTGTGTGACAACAACTGCGAGCTGATTAATTGAATAACTGCAAAAAATAAGACAACTTGTTTTGCCGAATGTCAAAGAAAGAACAAGGATTCTTCTCTGACTGCTGGAACCGGTGGTGGTATATCAAACAAAACACCTTGAAGCTGCATGCCTGCTGTGTTTTTTTTTTTATCATTTTTTTTTTTGCCTGAAGAGCCCAAAAAGTTTCTTTTAATTGCTGTATAGATTGATGTTTTTTGAGGGGGAATTACCATCAAAACTTGGTCAATCTTTGAGTTGTTGGCATTCCGTTCTGTTAGCAATTGCAAACACCCTTCTCCTCCCCCTCCCAAAGTTGGACTTTGGCTTGTAAATGTTACCATTAAATGGACAATAGATTTATTTATCAAAATAAAAACAAAACAAACCGAAAAAAAAAAAGAAAAAGAAGTAGTTGAATTGGCTGATTTTTTATTTGTCTACAATACCGAACTGAAAATAGAAAAGGGTTTAATGAGAATTAAATCAAAACAAACAAAAAATCGGTTAACTACTTTTTAAAAATCATTGGTTTTAATCGATTCATTTTTTTTTTGGTTTTGGTTCTTTTTTTTTGTTGTTGTTTGGGGTAGCCAAAATAGATTTGATAGCCGCCGTACTTTTATTTTAAATGTGATAAACAACAACAACCAAAAAAAAAATATGTAGATGGTAAAAAAAAAAAAACTCCGTCTCCTTTGAAAATATAAATAATAAAAAAAAAAGAATCAAAAGCCAAAAAAAATGAAGTACTTTTTTTTTGTAAATTCATTTATTTGTAATTTTTTTGTTTATGCATTTGTTTATTTTTGTTTTTTGTTTTGGTCGTGTTTAAACAAAAAATTTGATTTGATATTACTTTTATAAATGTGATAAACAAAAAAAAATCAAAAAACCAAAGCCAACCAAAAAAAAAAAAAAAGAAAAGAAACTCGGCCCCGGCAACATTATATTTATCTTTGTTTACAAACCGAGCCCGCTCTCCAGCATTTCAACACGCTATTGTAAAACAACCAAAATTACTTGAGAAATTATTTTAATTATATCTAAAACAAAAGTTTGTATTACCTTTTTTTATTTCATAAATTAATCAATATTAAATAATTACATCTACATTATATAGAAATAAATGCATGTAACTACATCTTTTTGGCATGTATGTACAAACATTGTAATTATATGTATGTCTAATAAAAAATAAATAAATAAATAAATACAATTAAAATAGTATTATTTCATAATAGAAATATTAATTCTATTATTTATAATTTATATAGTGACAACAAATTATTTTGTTTAAATTAAGATGTATGCAGTAATACCAACTCATACAACTATATAATCATTGTCATGTTACTGATCTAGTTGGCCATCTGCATTCATTTTCTAATTATTTTTAAATCATTGCTTTGATATCATGAAAGACTACTGGGTGACCAATTTATCAATTGAAAATTCTTTTGATTTGGAAAAAGAATTTATCATAATAATCTAATGCTACTACATAATTTATAAATCCAAGGTGAAATCTAAAAACTCTTATTACTTTTCATTGATGGGTCTTTTTGTAAACTTTTAGTATTATTTGACTTTTCAATTTCTTTTTTGGTTTTGAGAAAATGGGAGATGGGAAAAAATATAGGTGATTCTGAGTTTTCAAAATTTCTTTGAATTTTTTATCTGATAATACTATCTAATATTGACTTACAGAATTAATTGATATATAATTTCAAACAATCTCTTTTTTATAATGTTTGATGTCATATTATCCTCAATTACCTCTTAAATAAAAATTATAAAGGTAATTGATTTTGCTATTGTAGCATTCTCAGATTTAAAAACTCACTGGTATTTATAATGTTTTTCTTATGTTCAATGTATAAACTGAGCCAAATAGAAGGTTAATTTTTCCTACTACTATTAATTTCATCTTTATAACACTGGATGACATTTACTAGTAATTATTTACAGCAGGGGTTTTCAACCACCAGTATGTAAACCAGTGCTGGGCTGTGGACTGGTGCCAGGCTGCAGACCAGTGCCAGGCTGCAGAAGCTTTTTTCCAGTCTGTGCTAGACTGGCAAAAAAGTTTGTAATAACAAAATAATAAGATTTTAAACTTTTAATTAATATAAACAATTTTTATTTATTTTTCATCACATTTTTACCCAATTAAAAAAAAAAGAAACAGAACAAAAACAAAATCTAATCAATCATACATAAATTATTTTGTTTTTCTATTTATCACAGATGTTTATGGGGGGGGAGGTATGAAAAAGTTTTTTTATTATACAAATTCTGGTTGTCTTCTGATAGCCAATCATGGCTGCTTGTCAGCATTGTTAATACAATAAATTGTAGCATGACTTTTTTTGATCTCTTACATTTTTCTACTCTCTCTTTTAATATTTCATTTTTAGTGTTTTTTTTCTTTTTTGGCTTTAACTTTTATTTTTGAAATCAATTTTTATTACCTTTTTTAAAAAATAAAAACCAATAAATAAGTTCTGTCTCTAACTTTTACTAAGTAATTCTCAATCCATCACACCTCCACCCTCACCCCCACCCCAAATTAAAATAAGATCAAAACTTTTGACTTTTTTCAAGTTTTGTTTTCTTTTCTTTTTTTGTTTAAAAATACCCCCACTTTTTTTTGGCCTATAAAGTGATATTTTTTTGTCTTTATTTGTATATCGCTAAAATACTAAAACTTTTATTTTTAAAACCAGTTTCTGTTACTTTTTTTTAAAAATAAAAACAAATAAAAAATAACTTTGGTCTCTATCTTTTGTCTCAGTGCTGACAAAGTATTTCTCAACCCACTCTCTCTCCTCCACACCCCAAAAAAAAAAAAAAATAAGATCAAAACTTTTGACTTTTTCAACATTCAGGTGAATAACATAGAAGAGGCTTCCGCATAGATCCCATATGTTGTCTCTGTCTTTCCAGCCCAGAAGATATGGACCATATCCTTCGCCTTTGTCCGGTCTGGCAGGGACTAAGACAAAACTTCCAGAAATACATTGATAATAATGGTCCAGATCTAACATCTCTTGAAGGGGTTTTAAATAGAGGCATTTTCGCTAAAATCAGGCTCGCCACCTACATAAATTTTGCCATCTGGTTGACCAGATGCAAGGTGATCTTTCAAAAATTACCGCTTAACGAAATCATTAACTGCTTTCTCAGCATAATCAAAAATATCCAAGAAACAGACAAGAGAGAGGCCGATCCATACCTGGCCATATTAACATGGCAATTCACAACTGGTCTAAACAGCACCTCTCCAACCAACCCTTAAATAATTTATATGAAAATAAAGGTATTTTGTTATAGACTAGATGATTAATATTCACCGTGCATCCACAGGTTATATTCTACTGACTTTTGAATCATTTCTTCTCTGTATATACCACCCTGTAACATCGACTAGATACTTCTTGTTATTTTTTTTAATTTTGTAACTCACTTATAGGTCAAATAAAATTATCTTGAAAGAGAACATTTTATTCTTGCATGTTTTAACAATGAAATAATAAACATAGAAATGTAAGCACAATAATGAGAATGATTGTTATTGTACTGTTTTCTGTAGCAGTATGGCTGTGCAACTCAAGAAAGAGTGTTCAGCATGTGAAGGTAAGCAACACCATTACAATATACAAAAATTAGTGTGCTGTTTTGGTCAGTTATAACAATTATGATTATCTAAGGCTAAGCAGGTTACATCTTTAAGAAAAATTTTCTGTAAACTTCTGCTGGTCCATAAAATCTTATCCTTATTTTTGCCAGTCTGATTTACAGAAAGTTGTCATGTTCTTTTCCTGCCCCCCCCCCCCTATGTGCAACTGTTAGTATAGCACTATTATTTTAGCTAGATATTATTATTGCCTAGCACCAGTTGTGTAATAATGTTATCTCAGTAAAAGCTATTAAAGATGCAATTGCAAAAAATAGAATATAGATTGCATATAAATTTTACAATTTTTCCATTTCTATAGCAACCTTATCTGGGCAGATAAAATTCACCTAAAGTGATGCTTCTGTGATACTAATGAGTAATTATTTTATGAAACAGCTAAAATTTGCATTAACATCTTTCATTAAAAATATTTTAATATACATAAATATTTCATTATTTGAAATCTTTGAAAAATAATGAATAAAAAAGTAATCTCCTGGATTTGATAAATTGTTGTCAATCATACTTTCAAAGCATTTGTGTTATATTTTTGATAAATAATAATGTCAATTATTCTTTTGATAATATTAAAATTCCATGCTTTGCATATATTTATTTTACTGTTTCTTTGATTAGAATATGTATTGGAATTGATGGAGAAATTTGAAAATCATCCCATTATAGAACAAATGTTCAATAATTAGATTATTAATAATTAGTATGAGGCATACTCCTTTGAAATGAGTTTGATATTTATTAGCATAGCAATGATTTGATATTTACTTTTTAGTCTATAGAGATTTCATGTAATTAATATAATATCTTTAGATCTTAAAATGTTATATATTTCAAAAAAAAATTTACACTTACCCACTGAGTTTCACTGATTAATTTAACTCCAACAACAACCATTTTAATAGAATATCCTAGTGTTGCAGGATCATTGAAATAAATTTCAATCTATTAAAATAGAATCGTTTTAACAAAAAAACATATTGTTATCATTTATTTTTTTATTTTGACTTGATGATAAATTGCAAATTCTTAATTTTTTGTAGGCAAAATTCAAATTTGATAATAAATTCAAAATATTTTATTCATAATAAAAAACAGTTTGCTTTATTTGATTTGTAACATAATATTGCTTATAATATTCTAAATATCAAATTTTTATTTAATAGCAATAATAAAATTATTTGCATAATAAAAGTTACTAAGAAATAAAATAAGCTATATTTTTATTTATTTTAAAGTAAAGGATAGATAGGAGATTATATCAATGTAAATGAAAAAAAAAAGTTTAGCTTTTGATGTTGCTAAGAAATTATCATTTACTACTAACTCGCAATTATGATAGGTTAATGAGAAAACTTGTTTAGCCTCAGAGATTGTCAATTAGTATTAGCTCCATTAAAAGCTGAGTTATCTCTATTTACTTGGATATAATCTCATATCTATTTTTATTATAATATATATATATATATATTAAAATAATAAATATACGAACTAACTAAAGAAAAAATAAAAACATAATAAACACACAGAATTACTTTTCTATAAAACTGTTTTAATATTTCAACCAGAAGACTGGTTTTCATATATATATATTGTAACGGTATATAAAATGCCGTTACATTATTTTAAAATAAAAATAAAAAGATCGTAAATAAAAATTGATTTATTAAAAAGAAAAAAACTTAGAAACTGAAAACTAAAAGTTGTTTAACGTATATATATCACACAGATGGGAAACTTTAAAAGCTCTTTTAAAAATAAAAGTATTTGAAAGTATTTTTTTGTAAAAAAGTAAAGATATAAAGATTTGATATTTTTGAAAATCGAAATAGTGTTGATTTCTATAATCTTAGAAAATGGAAATGATTGTTTTATTAATTAAATTATTGTTCTAAAGCACACTAGCCCTTGGGGCACTCGAATAATTAAATGGTCAAATAAGAGAATAAAAAAAAATTAAATGACCAATGCAAGCATGAAATGACAGCATGGACTGTAAATGAAACACGAGTGGATTAGTGATGTCTTGCTCATTGAATCCGAAGATTTGATGATAAGAGGCTAATAAAAATATAAAAGCCAAATGATTATTATAATTGGGATCTTAGAGCTGACTATGAATATATCATTATAACTAGCTAAATTGCAGATTTTCACAATGTAGAAGTCTGCAATAAATTTAATTTTCTGGACAACCAGCTGAGTCCTCTGGATGACAGTTCCTGACCAAATGCAAGGCAAGTAGCGGTTTCATTTCAAAGAAGGACAAACAATCTATAAAAGTGATCATGAAGATGGAACTCTAAATCTGCTCAATCTGTAAAATATGGACTCTTGTGGTTATCTAAGAGGAACTTTTCTTAAATTTGCAATTAATGGCTGAAAATAAGAACTATTATCTGACCTAAAGAATTCAAAATCAATTATTAGTAATTTTTTATGCATCTGTTTAAGCCATCATTTCCATTTCTTTCTTTTTTTTGTGTTAAGTGTTAATTAAAATGTATCAAATTAAAGTTGGGTGTAGATAGCTGCATTGATAAAAATTAATAACTATGTTTAAATTCGTTTATTTTAAGGGGTTAATTTCAGGCTATTTCTTTCATAGTGGACTGGTCAGATGATGTATGTTGGTTTAACGCAGTTTGAATACTAGGCTAAAGTACCTCAAGGCCACCCATATGTGAGATATTAAATCAAGAATACTATGACCTCTGCCCTCTTCACCCATTATCAAGTCTAATTACAAACCAACAACATTTTCTGAGACACGCATAAATTACTCTCTTACCCGGCCCAAGCTTAGCATCAGGGAGAGACAATGGACAAGAATACTTCTGGAACTAACCATGCTACATGTGCATAAAATATAATATAAAATATGTGTTTTGCATGCCTGGATCATTGGAAAAGTAAAATAAAGGTTAAGCTAATAAGAAATTGCAATAATGTCAGGAGACTTAAGCTTTTTTAGTTTAAATAATATATTTAATGAATGACATTTTAAAATATTAGGTATGTTTTAACTACCTCTTCTATTCCCAATTGATTAATAATAAAAAGTAGACAATAAAGGCTGATAGTAATTACATAAAATTTTGCGGTCTAAGTCTATTTCTTCACAACTTCAATAAAATTATTAACTTGAATCCCCTTGATAAAGCACAATTAAAATAAATCTTTCACAAAGCATTTCTAGTTGCTTTGTGCTTAAAAACAATTTTAAAATATTTAAGACATGTATAACTAACTAAGATATAAGTATGGGGCTGAAGGCGGACAAAAGAGGCATTATCGAGAAGATCAAGTTGGCAAACAAAAGAAACTTACTAGTATTTAATTTACAGACATAATTTGAATTGGAAAGATAATTTTTAAATGAAAATTAACTTTTAACTTACACCACAATGGAATGAGAAACATTTATAACATTTTAACAATGAGGACTAGTGAAGGAACAAAAGGTTAAGTGTAAATAGATCATTACACAAAAATTAAATATACATCTAATATTAGTGTAATAGAAAACAGTTACATTATATATATATATTCTAACCTCCCCCACCGCTCGTCCTCTCCAAAATTTATATACTGTTTAAATTTTCCGGGTTCTAGCTCAGTTACCAAATAAATAAATGAAATATCCAGCATTAATTAAAAATGATTACTAGCTCTAATTTTTAAAATACAAATACGGTTATATTTTTAAAATGAATTAACAAATATTTACTATTTTCATGAGACATGGAGTGACGATACGGGGAACGAGATAGACTACATTGAGATATTATCCACATGATACTATCTCAATGGCATAAGAACACTATTCCCCTTTTTACTATACCAAATAACTAACTTATAGTATTCTTACGACTTTCTAAGCTCTATTCACTACGATTAAAATAATAATCATGTCTTAATATTCTTTGTAATAAGAATCTAGCTCAATTAAATAAAATGAAGAAAATAAATAAAATAAAATAAAATCTCAGGTTCATAAATTGTATTCTAACTGATTTAAAATTACGGTAGTAAACTATGAAAAGGGAATTTTATTGTCATAATCTACTACACAGCAACTAACAATAATAAAAATAATAATAACAATAATAGTATAATATAATCTTATTTCTTCCTAAATGAAATAAATAAATACGTACGTGGTAGTATTTTAATAATCTGACAACAGAATACGTGTGGCAACATTAGCATATAATTTAATGTAATATTGTGGCAACCTACTTATGACCAATAAATAATATAAAATTATGATCTTTTAATTTTAACATACCAATAAATTCTCAAAATTATTATAACACTTTTATGTTTACCTTTTGTGCAAAAACTATATGTCTGTTTCAATTATAAATGTATCGTGATATCATGCATCCATGTGGAGAAATAACAACGAAGACACAAAACTTTAAAATAAATTTACAACAAAGTTTATTAATAACATAAATAAATAACAATATTTTACATTATGTACATTGGATATCCTTACTCTCCTATCTCAATTTAGTTTCCTAGTTTATAAAAAATGAAAATCAAACTTCTATTTATTTTTCCTAGTTAACTCTTATCTTTTAAATGCTTAAGAAAATACAGTATTATTATTATTGGATTTCTTATTATGGTTAGCTTGTTACAAAATGTATTTCTTATATAATTATCATTAACACTTTGTATCCCTACTATTATTAAAATTATATTTTTACAAAATTACATTCGTAGTAAACATTCTACAAAACAATAAAATTCTAGTTTTATATTGGTTGTATGGAATCCTACTAATTCAAACATTCTTCTACATTCGGTATTAGGTTTTATTGTTCATTATCCGATGTTTAATAATCCTAATATTCTCATCCAAGCCTTACTTCGGATGATATAATTACAACCATTAACATACCATGCACAAATATATGTTTATTACACATTATTGAATTATTTTCTTAATAAATATGCAATATTTATTTTCTAAATATTATTTAAAACATTCAAATTTTATTATCACTTTTATAAAAAAAAAAACTTTGTTTAGATTTCTCTTTTTAAAAATCTTATATTCATTTCCGAATTAATTTTAAACTGTATTATATGATTCTTTCTCTCTTTATGATATTTTGGACTTTCAATTTTAAAATTACCCAATTTTATACATTCCAGTAAATAAACTATTCTTACATAAACGATAACATATCTTTAATTCTATTTTATTCATTATTTCTTTGAAAATATCTTTCTGACGATGCAGATTCACGAAATAAGGATAGCGAAGATAGATGCATAGGATCAAACATAACTAGAATATTACTCATCATAAACCTTGACAATAATGGCACAGTGAATTAAAAGATACTATAGAGGAGTGACCTTTACCTGTCTACCAACCTCTATTATAGGAGTGATGCTAAAGCTATTTCTTCAGCTTTATTATAACATCAAAAAGTTTAAAGATACGCAAAAACACTGTCCAAACTATATGTGTTCAGTCATAGGGCTTAGTTGACTATACTGAAATCACACAAACTAAATATGATCCAAATACTTTATTTTTCCTATTTCTTAACAAAAAACATCATCTTGGTTTCCTCTCCACTAGTACTACCAAGTCACTATCCGATCTTATTTCTCAAGATTTTTCTATACAGTACATCGACAAATTCCTATCTGCATTTCTAACAATAATAAAATTCATTTATTTCAAAACTATTCCGCTGTTCTTTAAGAAAATCTTTTTACTACTTTCCTCGTATATTTTATCATATACAAACTATTTTAAAATATCTGAATACTTTACAACATGAAAGTTCAAAAGAATCACACAATTGTTCTGTTAAATTATATTATTAATTATACTTTAAATAACTTATTGCATGCATATTCAGAATTACTCCTATCTCATAATATGTCAAAAATGTTGTATAAAATGTGTACATAGAATTTAAACTTTCACACATCATTCTTAATCAATAGATGATCTAAAAAAAAATACATTATGCATTATAAATAAATATCAAAATTACCAAACGATCTTTATCTTCTCGATCGCGTTCCGTAGGCTTCACCATCCCCTTGATTCTTGTAGATATAAGACTTCCATACATACATTTTATTTTTAAACAATATATCTATCATTATATCAAGCTATTATATTCAATTTTTTAATATTACTAAATTTATGTTTATATGTTTTCCCTAATCTCACATAGCATTTTATATTTAAAATAAATTAGTAAAAAATATTTAAATTATATTTACGGTACTTCTTTATCGAATTTTCTTGAAAATCGTTCATATTAAAGCTAAAAAAAAATATATATATTATTTCTTCTTCAGTCATTTAATGTTCTATTTTAAGGCAAAAACAATTATTGCTCTGTTTAATAAATATTCATAGACGACAATCCTTGGTTTTACAATATTTAATACTATTATTAATTCTTGATATCAATTAATCCCGTAAAGAAAAACGTCTCCATATTCTCTTCTAATATTGTCTGCTAATATTTTCCCGCGCGACTTTTACGATGCATCTTCTAGGTACTTTTTTATTTAAATCTTCAATAAAATTTTTTCGGTTTCCATGGATCCATTTTCATTAAGTCATTTAATTTTATATTTTTCAAATCAATCATTTCCTCCATTGAATACTTTATAATATTTTTCCTGATTAGATAAAGTTTTCGGCTCCTTTTCTATAAAACATAATAACTCTTTCATATTATTCTATAACTTTTTCTTTATTTTAAAATTCTGGTACTATATTTTTAATGTTTCTTTTAAAAAAATAAACACTCTTTCTTCATTATACATTTACATAATTTATCTTTATAATAAAAACGCATTTTAAAATTTTTCCATAGAGAAGAATAAAATAACTTCAAAGTAGCCTTACAAATTTGTGCGTCATAATTTTTTCCTGACGGCAAGTAAATTCTCTTTTAAGTTTTCATATAGCGTCCCAATTATATTTCTCTGAGTTATAATAATAAGCTTCTGGTTGAGCATAAATAAAGCTGTATTAAGGCATTTCCCAAATATTTTTCCCTTAGCAATATTTTTAGGTATTTTTTCTTGTACTTCCATTTTACTGTAAGGTTTTGGTTAAACTCGAATAAAATATCCTGGTAAGATAACTTTTAAAATTAGCAATCCATGTAGAGGCAGTCAAAATATTATATGTTAAAGAAGAACTTTTAAAATAAATACAAAATTTTAAATTTATATCACTTTTCTAGCTACGGTGTTATCAGCTAAAAAAATATGTTACTTTCTCTTTCACTTACACATTACTTCTCCTTCCCGCTCCGTCTAATTCTTATATTTTGTCTGCTAAATTACCCCCGTTGATTGGTTATTGACTTTTTAGCGCGAACAGATTTACACATTTTAGTTTTATAACAGATTAGACTTTTAAAAATAAAGACTTGATGACGTCATGTCTGAAAATATTACTTAGAATAGTATTTTTTAAATTCAATTATAGTTTTATCAAAATTATTTAAACTTTAAAAACAATTATTAAAACAATATTTAATATTTCAACTTTTACTTTAAGGATCGATGGCAATTATATTTAGTTGCAAATTCACAAACTTTATTATTATTCTAACAAGTGTGTGTGTGAAGGTATATAATATACAGTCACGTGATTACTAACTTTATCAGATGATTTTTAATTTACGTCTCGGTCTGAATTACCAAAACTAATATATTTTATAAAAAATTTTGGAAAATAATTTTAAAATGTTGAACTAAATATAATTCTCACCATCTTAAAGTCTATTTTAAAATATACTCTATTAAATTTTGACTATTAAATATACTTATAACACTACATATAGCATTTATTTAATTTATTAGTTTTAAAATATTATACTCAAATTATTAATATATTTTTAACTATTTATAGCTGTGTTATTTTATATGGCCAGCTTTTACAACCATAAGCAAGGATATCATTAAGCTTTATTTACTGTTTTCCTTTAAATAATCCTTTACATTTTTAGATACCAGGTATTTTCAGCTTAAAATTGTATTATAAAATCTAATTATCCTACTATTATTTATATATCATATAAATATAACTTAAACTTTAAAATTTTTTAGTAATTGACCTTTCTACCTTATTATGACCTACAGACAAGGGCACAATATATATATAAATTAAACAATTCAGAAAGGTATTTATCAAAAGGTAAAGTAATAAATAGTTCATGAGGAGATTTTTATACACTTACCGGTCCTTGTTCTTTGGATCCAGTTTCCTTGATGTGGTGGCTTGATTGAAGACATTGGGATTTTTCCAGACAAGGAAATGGAAAGTATGCAGCATTTTACTGAAGAGTCACACAGATATGGCACACAGTTCAGTTTCTATTTGTTGGATATGTTACAGCATTTTGATGATTTTTAGGACCCCGGTGGCAGGCAAAGCTGTTTGCCTAACCACCAACCATGGTCATGTCCATCAAATTAATATATTTTTTAACTTGTCCCATGTTGGAACTTATAATACTGATTTTGAGGACAAAAGTTGAATAAATTCAGGAGCAAAATCTGCACGAGTTGAATGGCAAAATCTGCCTAATTCAGAAACAATATTTTCTGCATTTAGAAACAAAATCTCCAAGAATCACAGCACAGGATCTGCATGAATAAGCATAGAAGACCAGAGAGATTTTTAAAAGTAAAATCTCACCAATCTAGACACAAGATCTCTACGAATCAGCAAAAGAACCAGAGAGAGCCATAATCATAATAATAACCAACAACCTAGTCTTTTGTTCTCTTCTCCTTTTTATACCTTTCTCTAAGCTACCCTTCTATTGTTTCTGCATATGATTTTAGATCTTGATAAGCCCCCCACACTCCTTTGTTTCAAGGTAACTTTTTCTAAAAATAAACTTTTAATTTCTTTTTATAGGTTTTTGTCTTTAACTTTTGAATTTGCATTAATTAAAAAAGGTCATCTTTAATTTGCCTTGAATGGGATAACTAATTAAAACATACATTCCTCTAGAAATGTTGGCAGACTTATCTTAAAATAAAATCATACGCCATATTTTAACAAAATTTAAAAAGAATATATTGTTATTTCTTTTAACAAAATAACATTTTATTTCAACAGAATTTTGCATTAACAAACACACACACACACACATATATATATATATATATATATATATATATATATATGTGTATGTATATATATATATATATATATACGCTTAATGTCTATATATGTTTAATTAATAAGTTTTAAAAGTAAATTTTACTAGCAATTTAATCTTAATGGAATTTATTTTAAAATAAATATTCTAATGCAAATACAAATTTAAATACCGTTAAGTAAGCAAAATAAACATATTAATTTTAGCTTTAATGCAAAACCCTGCTGATACTGGACTATAAACTTAATTCAGGTCTACAATATTAGTTAATTTTATAGAAGGCTGTGAAGCATGGATCGGACTTCCAGATCCATTGCTTCATTTCCCAATAGTTAGTGGGGGGAAAAAATGTTAAAAAAACGCAGCTGCTTCAGATCAGAGATAAAAATTTGTACCAGGTTAGTTCAAGCTTACTCTTTATTTGCTGTAATATTTAATTTATTAACTAACTAATGGTCTTTCTTTCCTTTATCATATATCTAAGGTCAGGTCCGTATTGTTTCTAGCCTAACAAGGTATATATATTTTTTTTTAATATCTGTATTTTCCAGGGTTCAATGGTATGCAAGGTCTTAGGTTGCTAGCATTATACTGTTTTTTTTATGCTGTGACTCTCATTCAACAGAAAAGCATTTCCTCCACATTTCTTTTTAATGCATGTGGTCCTTTATATATCGGAAAAAACTTTTTGACTTCTTTCCACACTGTACTACTTGGCCTAAGATTCTCAGCCATACTTGCTTCCTTTGCCTAAATTGACATTGCCAGTTTCATTTTCTCTTCTTACAATGTGGAGCTGTCCATCTCAACCATTCATTCACTATCTTTTGGTTTTCTAGTTGGTCTATTTTCTTCTCTTCTACTAATATTTTGGTTTTGAATATCTGTGAACATGCTCTACCATACTCCAAATGTGTTGGAATAAATCCAATCAAGTCATTCATTTTATTATTAGTGTCTTGTCCCACCTTTCCAGTTTCATTTACCCAACCTGAAGTCGGAAGAGTCTGTGCTCTTGCTATTCTCTATTATCTGCCAATGTTCATCTCTACTTTGCATTTCATGTTTGATTGACATGTCCAAATGGTGAGTGTTTTTGCCTGTTTCATCATCACTTGAGGATTTCATATCAGTGTTGTCTTGTTTGTGAGTTTCATGTCTATCCTGCCACATTACTTGAGTGTAATTATCTAGTCATACTTTTGTCACAATACTCTGTTTTTGATGGAGTTTTATATTTGCCTCTAAACGGTTTAATCTTTGTGCTGTATTTCCCATGAATTGTTGAAACATGGTCATCATCATTTTTTCCTCTCTCATTTTTTTGATGAGAGCTTCCAAATTATACTCTTGATCACTATGAGTACATGTTGACATCTTGGGAAGGTTGAATACTATCTCCTCACTGTCATAATCTTCACCTCTCTTCTGTTCTTCAATTTTGGCCTAATATTGGCTAATTTGTAATTCACAATAACACCTTATTTCTATAACTTATTTTAGTCTTTTATAAGAAATTATAACTATCTCTACTAACCTAGAGACAACAAGGAAAAAAACTAATCAAGATAATATATTTTAGTATGAGTGTCTAGCTGCTCTATACTTTTGTATATTATTATACTTGTTACTAAAACAAACTTTTATTTCTTTGTAAAATAAATTAATATTATAAATTTTATTCTCTATAACTATCTCTTTTTACTTTTGTATGTATTTAGAAATCTAACTTTGCCTACCTCATGAGGTCCTATCTTAACAAATGCCTAAATGTGTCAGTTTTACCATGGAAAAAAAAATCTTGCCCTGTCTGTGTCTGTTTCATATTTATACTACATATATGATCCTCTTCACTTTATTTATTTTTTTATATTTCATTACTAATGTCATTGCTATGTTGTCACAATATAACTAAAAATAATACACTTACAGCTTGACCTGGCTTTCTCTGACACCTGAAACAACTAAAAAATCCATTTACATTAATACAACTTTTCATATATCAAAAAGAAATATGTGAGCAAAAATATACATATGTCATGTTTAAATTATTTGGCTCACTAAGCATATATTGTTATTTTGATCATCTACTATACTATGGTTTGGTTTATTTGTAATCCGATATGAGAGATTGCACTTGCTGACAAATTTATTTGATGAGGGCGCCACAATACATCACATCACATATCAAATATATATTTTAATGGATAATGATCCAAGCACACATTAATAAAGATTTATAAAGTTTAATGCAATTTAAAATTTATTTTAAGTTTCACTTCTCTTTAAAAAAAATGTCTTACTCATATTGATTCTACTAAATAAAAAAATAATCTCTGCATGAATAAATAAATGCTATTTTAAATGATTTTTAAAATTATATGTTGGACGTACAACTTTAAGTAAGGTAATATGTATGACCTGGATTCGAAACCACACTACTATTTTGAAATAGTTAAGATTTTACTTCATTAACGCTTAAATAAATTAATATATATGTGTTCTCTGTGCACAGTTAATGAAGCTATTAATAAATTGTCAAAATTTTTACTGCCAAGCGCTTTCGGGACAGTCTATAGTCCCATATTCATGATGAGTTATTCTGTTAATAACTGTAAAATTATGCAAATTTTATGCAAATTTATATGCAGATGTTACATGGACCATTTACGAGATAGGGAATAGCAGGCCTCTCTTCTGTTGATTGCCGATGGGTCAGTCGCAATGAAGTAAGCTTCCCTAACTTTACGTTTGGTGTTGTTTGTTTCAGAGCAAACGACACTGGCTGTGGTAGGTAGAAAAGCATATCCAGAGTTTCTTTCATGTTCGACAAAAATCGAATTATCTTCATACTTTGTTTTGGTTTTATTGTAAAGGTATCGGTGTTGAGCTACTCTGGTGGCAATGTTAGTTTTGGTCTCTCCATAATATGTTGCCATGCAATTTCTTTGGGGGCAGGTAATTTTGTACACAACTTGAGGGGTGAGTTCAGGTTTGATCCTGTCTTTGGTATTATTTATCAGTCTATTGGTGTTGGGAGGTGACAAAAAAATATAAATTAAGACAGCCAAAGTACAATTAACAAAACAAAAAATACAAAAAAAAAAAAATTAAAATAAAATCCCATGATAACTGCCACTCCGAATTATGAACCTGGGATCGAAACCAAATACCATTTTGGTCACAACCCAAAATAGTTATACAATTATCAAGCAATTTTTACCGATAACGCATTGAGATCAAAAACTGTTAAAACCATTTATATAAAAATGGGTTTTACCGAACTATAAACAAAATGTATACCATATACACCCATATATATGAATATTTTACATCATTAAATAAGCATATATATGACTACATATAAATATACAAACAGATATACCTATATAAACATTTCTTTTATTATCATGTACATGATTTTATTAGAAAGATTCGTCACATTGCGGACCACATACTCCTATTATTTAGGTTAGTAAACACTGGTCGCAAATGTAACAAGGAAACAATGATTGCAGACGTAGAACTATTCTTTCAGACTACTCAGCAATTCAGAACTCTAAAACATAAAGGGGTCTTCACCTAACGGTTACTTAAAAAGTCTTCACCAAAAATGGTTACTAAAAGGGTCTACACCTAGTGGTTACTTAAAAAGTCATCACCAAAAATGGTTCCTAAAAGGGTCTTCACCTAAACAGTTACTAAAAAAACAGGGCTTCACCTAATGGTTACTCAAAGGGTCTTCACCCTACAGGTACTCAATAAATGATTCCAATAGCATAATCCAAACTGAGAAAAAAAATCTTAACTAAAGGTGGCTGACATTTATGTTATAGAGAATATACTTTAATATATATATTTATTAAAACGAACATACACGCATTTACTATTGTCAAGTTGAAAATTATGCTTGATATTATTAAAACAAAATGTATATTTATATATTATTTGCGAGGTAATGTAATTGCAAAATATATAAAAGTGGAAAAAAAAATTTGCATGATTATAATTATTCATTATATAAAAAGAAATGAAATGCAGAGAAAGTGAAAAAAATATTAGCTGACACCGTACATTGACACATGTCAATTTGAAATTATCAAACTTTAGATCTACAAAAAAATTCCTATAATGGAAAAAAATTGTTATCAAACTAGTAGATCTATACAAAAATTTTACAATAAACGAAAAAAAAAATTCCATTATCTATTTGTACTTTTTACTATAATTAACACTATCATAAGTACGCTATATTTCGAGAAACATTATTATATCAAATTGCTCATGTTTAAGCAATACTAAAATAACATAAATACGAAAGCTATTTTAAGGGTGGGTGGGTATATATTTCACACTTCTGCCGCATCGAAGCTATATACTTTATACGACAAAAACACAATATGGCGACTGGCCATGACAAATCTACTCATTAGGAAAAAATTTTTTGCTATACTCTGATATTTTATTCTCATTATATATTCACAAAAAAAAACTAACGGAGTGTTAACTTTTTAAATATGAAATCTTCATTCTATCAATTTAAAACTCAGGAAAAAAACATTTTACCCTATAACACATTTACGTCTTTAATTCATCTTAAAAATGAAATTTGGCTCACGTTAGAAGACAAACTCGAGAAAAAAATTTTTACATCTCACTCATACTTTTTATATATTTGACTAAAACAAACTTCTCAGGGTACTAATTTTTATTTTAAAAAAAACAATGACATTCATCCCACAGCGACAAACTCGGAGAAAATTTTTTACATATATATACCTTAAGTCCCTTTTCCTTTCCTTCTACAAAATAAAATTCGGCCCATTTTGTGCGACAAATATGGGAAAAAAAATCTTACACATATTTATTATTTCGTGTTATTGAAAAAACATATACATGCGTACAAATCTGGGAAAAATTTCTACATATATATTATTAATTATTTAAAACAGAAGAAAGAAAAAATACATACATAACAAATGCTATATAGGGCATTGCAGGGTGTGGGAATTTCGAATAGACTCACGGATGGGCATCCAAATCCAGAGAAAAAATTCTACTGTACTGGTCAGATGATGTATGTTGGTTTAACGTAGTTCCAATACTAGGCTAAAGTACCTCAAGGCCACTCATACGTGAGATATTAAATCAAGAATACTATGACCTCTACCCTCTTCACCTATTATCAAGTCTAATTATGAACCAACAACATTATCTAAGATATGCATAAATTACTTTCATACCCGGCCCAAACTTAGTATCAGGGAGAGACAATGAACAAGAATACTTATGGATCAAACCATGCTAAATGTGCATAAAATATAATATGAAATATATGTTTTGCATGCCTGCATCATTGGAAGAGTAAAATAAAGGTTAAGCTAATAAGAAATTGCAATAACGTCAGAAGACTTAAGCTTTTTTAGTTTAAATAATATATTTAATGAATAACATTTTAAAATATTAGGAATATTTTAACTAGCTCCACTATTCCCGATTGATTAACAATAAAAACTAGACAATAAAGGTGGATAGTAATTACATAAGATTTTGCGTCTAAGTCTATTTCTTCACAACTTCAATAAAATTATTAACTCAAATCCCCTCGATAAAGCTCAATTAAAATAAATCTTTCACAAAGCATTTCTGGTTGCTTTGTGCTTAAAACCAATTTTAAAATATTTAAGATATGTATAACTAACTAAGATATAAGTATGGGGCTGAAGGTGTACAAATGAGGCATTATCGATGAGATCAAGTTGGCAAACAAAAAAACTTACTAGTATTTAATTTACAGACATAATTTGAATTGGAAAGATCTTTTTAAATGAAAATTAACTTTTAACTTACACCGCAATGGAAAGAGAAACATTTATAACATTTTAACAATGAGGAATAGCGAAGGAAAAAAGGTTAAGTATAAATAGATGATCACATAAAAATTAGATATACATCTAATATTAGTGTAATAGAAAACAGTTACATTATATATATAATTAAATGAAACAATTCAGAAATATATTTATCAAAAGGTAAAGGAATAAATAGTTCATGATTAAATTTTTATAGTTACCAGACTTTGTTCTTTGGATCCAGTTCCCTCGATGTGGTGGCTTGATTGAAGATGTTGGGATTTGTCCAGACAAGGAAATGGAAATTATGCAGCATTTTAACAAAGAGTCACACAGACACGGCACACAGTTCAGGTTTCTATTTGTTGGATATGTTACAGCATTTTGATGATTTTTTAGGACTCCGGTGGCAGGCAAAGCTGTTTGCCTAACCACCAACCATGGTCGTGTCCATCAAATTAATATACTTTTTAACTTGTCCCATGTTGAAACTTATAACAGTGATTTCAAGGACAAAAGTTGAATAAATTCAGGAGCAAAATCTGCATGAGTTGAACGGCAAAATCTGCCTAATTCAGGAACAATATTTTCTGCATTTAGAAACAAAATTTCCGAGAATCACAGCACAGGATCTGCATGAATAAACATAGGAGACCAGAGAAATTTTTAAAAGTAAAATCTCACTAATCTAAACACAGGATCTGCATGAATCAGCAAAAGAACCAGAGAGAGCCATAATCATAATAATCACCAATAACCTAGTCTTTTGTTCTCCTCTTCTTTTTATACCTTTCTCTCAGTTCCCGTTCTATTGTTTTTGCATATGATTTTAGATCTTGATAAGCCCCCCACACTCCTTTGTTTCAAGGTAACTTTTTCTAAAAATAAACTTTTAATTTCTTTTTACAGATTTCTGTCTTTAACTTTTGAATTTGCATTAATTAAAAAAAGGCCATCTTTAATTTGCCTTGAATGGAATAACTAATTAAAACATACATTCCTCTAGAAATGTTGGCAGGCTTATCTTAAAATAAAATCATATGCCATATTTTAACAAAATTTAAAAAGAATATATTATTATTTCTTTTAACAAAATAACATTTTATTTCAACAAAATTTTGCATTAACACATATATATACACTTGACGTCTATATATGTTTGATTAATAAGTTTTAAAAGTAAATTTTACTAGCAATTTAATCTTAATGAAATTTATTTTAAAAGAAATATTCTAACGCAAATACAAATTTAAATACCATTAAGTAGGCAAAATAAACATATTAATTTTAGCTTCAATGCAAAACCCTGCTGATACTGGACTATATACTTAATTCAGGTCTACAATATTAGTTAAGTTTATAGAAGGATATGAAGCATGGATCAGACTTCCGGATCCATTGCTTCAGTAGTTAGGATGATGCTTGTGGAGGGATATATGGGTGTTTATATCAATGTAATGTGAAGCATGTTTAGCATATAGAGCAACATGCCCAACTGAATGTATGACCCCAAAGAGGCAGTCATATCATTGCAATGGTCACAGATGTATTTCCTGTGCCATTGACCTCTCTAGCTCTATGGACAGGGATTTATGTCGGCAGAAAAGACCGCTCTCCTTTATACATGGTACTCTTTAATTAATTTATATACATGATTCCTTCACCAGACAGATGCCCATTTCTGTACTGGATGAGGATCATGTTCTCAAATAATATGCTGTCAGATGCACATTCCTGTCAGCGTGATTTTATGCTAGCATCTTCATATTGCATTGGTTGCGATTATATATCTGGAAGCAGGCATTGGTTTGGCTACAAACTTTTAGTCTGAGATTGAATGAGTGTCTTCATGAGTTTTTTTTAAGTGAGAAATTTATGTAGCCTATCTATACTCAACATGCTCAAGTAAAATATTATTAAAATGTCCATCTGTGTGGTCTATTAAAAATAGTAATTTTAATTTAAAAATAAATGTTAAAATCTAAATATAAATTTTATTCCTCAATTTTAAATGTGCGTTATGTAAAATCTGTTGTGTTATTAGTACTGGCAGTGATTTAGTTTATTTTTTAATAAATATACTTTAAAACCTCTGTTACTCCATGAGCTAGTGGCAAGGGCAAATGGTAAATAAAATAAAAGTTGGATTTTTAACAGTGTGTATCTGCCTACTCTATAATTTTTTAAGTTCAAATGTCCTAGTGGCGCCCTGTATGGCAGATACGGTAAGACTCTATTGATCACCCACACCATGACTATTATAATATATATATATTGTAATGGGCACATACATACATTACATTGTTTTTTATTATTAAACATGAAAAAAAATAAAAGTTCGCAAATAAAACTTCTTTTTTTTTTTGTTAAGAATTAAAAAATTAAAATTATATACTAAACTCATATATATATATATATATATAATTGCACATATGAAAAAAAATTATTAAAATAAAACTTTATTAAAAATAGAAAAAGTATTTTAAAAGCAAAAACTTAAAAAAGATTTAGAGATAAAAATATATATTTAAATTTGAAAACAAATTAATTAATGTTATTGAAAAATGGAAATGATTATTTTAATTAGTTAAATATAAACTAGCCCTTGGGCATTTAAATGTATAAGCAATGGTCAGATAGGAGAGAAAAACAATGGAATCGAACCTCAGCGAAAGGACCATCACATCGATGACGTAATGTCAATTGAATCCTTAAAATTAATATAAAAGAAAAGTTTGAAAATTATTAGTTAGTTATTACAAGAGGACAGATATGTGTTAGTGCGGAGTTGAAGGTGAAGGGATTGAAAGATGCACTTTCAATTCCTTCAGTTGTTAAAACAAAAAAATGAAACATTGTTTTTTACATTGAGGACCAACTAAAGTAAAAAACCTACGGATGAATACATGAAATGGCCAACAGAATACCAATCTTTTTAGGACGGTGTGGGAATTCATGTTCAAATGGCATGCAATGGATAAAGCTGGACATTTTAAAAATTGTAGAACTTTATATTCATTTGAAAACAATAAGAACTTTAAATTCTAAACCTTTTAGTAAATAATACAAATAGAATCCTATCTGACCAACTTTATTTATTAATAAGTAATTTTAATTGGATGTATTTCTTTTGTAAAATCATTTCCATTTATTTTTTTTTGTTCTTTAAGTTTTATTTATGATTTTTGTTTTGCGATAAATTAAATTATATAAATGTTAAACTTAAGTCGGGCATGAATGGCTATATAGATTTGTAAAGTTATATTAGGGGAGGGTAATCTTAGGTTATTTGTTTTGTAGTTGAATTGGGTCAATGGATTGCATATATTGGTGTAAGTGGTAGATGTAGTATGAGATTTGCTATGGACAGAATCGCTTTTCATGCCGCACACTTTATTTTTGCCTATGGAATGTGATCGTAAGTTGGCAAAATGACCGCAGTCTTTTCCTATGGAGTTTTTTTTTTATTGCTTTTGTCATCTGATAGATGTAGTATTCCTATCTGATGAGAAGCAATTTCTTTTCTTAACCTAATTGTGCTGTCATTTTTCATATTACATTGAACACATCGATATATCAGATTGATTGACGCCGGTTTAGCTGCGAACTTTTGGCCTAAGGTTACATAAGGGATGAATGTTTTCTTTTCAAATGCAAATCTAGGTAGTCTATTCCTACTCGACACTCTAAATAAAAATGCATTAAATTTAAGTTGGGTATGGATGTTGCATGGATTCATTATCGGTTAATTGTGTTTTTGGTTTCCATATTTGATCAAAATATATAGACATTCGGTAAATAATGATACCTTACGGTGAGTATCTAAAATGTATTTATTCGGATGTCTTTTAAATTTTGGTGTTAATGCGGTATCTTATGATGAATACCATTGGGTTTCTTGTATTTCCTATGCAATTGACGGTATCAATGATTTTGTATTTTGATCATTTATGTTTATTTTGAAATGTTTTTTAACTGTGTAATCTATGTAACCGATCTATACTCAACATTTTAAAACAAACTTTTATAAACCCATCTGTATGAACTTATAATAGTATAAAAATTAAAATGTAAATTAAAATCTAAAATAAAGGTTAAAAATAATGTTAAATGTTAAAGTAAACATGCTAAAATAATAATGTTAAATTTTATATATATGTGTGTAAATAAATGTTTGTATGTTAATTACTTGCAGTGGCTTATTTTATTCCTTTTTAAAAAATTATTCTTAGATAAGAATTTATGAAATATAAATCTCTGCTGCTCCATTGAGCTAGTGACATACATACATTTATGATCGAAATGTGGTGCCTTACGATGTGTACCTTTGGGAATTACTTCAGTGTAACCCTATGTATGCATTTCAATCAGTCATAAATAAAATGGTGGTATTTATAATTGTGCTGCAAATATACACGTTTAAACCCATTATTCCTTAAAACATATTTACCTCAGTGCAACCTTTTTAAATAAATAATTTATAAAATTTGCTTGTCATGCCGTGTGTAAAAATAAAATGTATAAAAAAATAGAATGCTTGAGGGGAGGAGGCGTAGACATAAATGGTCCTTAGGAAAATGATAGTCAACATGTTTTTTTATTGTATATAATCTTTGTAAAATTTACTAACTGAATGTTTTTGTAAATATTTTCGTTATTTGTGTACTGTAATTACTAACCCTAAGTAAAATATTTTTTTTGTTTTTTTTTTAAGCAAGATTACTGTTATGTAACGGGCACATACATACGTGACATTGTTTTTTATTATTAAACATGAAAAAAAATAAAAGTTCGCAAATAAAACTTCTTTTTTTTTGTTAAGAATTAAAAAATTAAAATTCTATACTAAACTCATATATATATATATATAAAATCGCACAGATGAAAAAAAAATTATTAAAATAAAACTTTATTAAAAATAGAAAAAGTATTTTAAAAGCAAAAACTTAAAAATGATTTAGAGATAAAAATATATCTTTAAGTTTGAAAACAAATTAATTAATGTTATTGAAAAATGGAAATGATTATTTTAATTAGTTAAATATAAACTAGCCCTTGGGCATTTAAATGTATAAGCAATGGTCAGATAGGAGAGAAAAACAATGGAATCGGACCTCAGCGAAAGGACCATCACATCGATGACGTAATGTCAATTGAATCCTTAAAATTAATATAAAAGGAAAAGTTTGGAAATTATTAGTTAGTTATTACAAGAGGACAGATATGTGTTAGTGTGGAGTTGGAGGTGAAAGGATTGAAAGACGCACTTTCAATTCCTTCAGTTGTTAAAGAAAAAAAATGAAACATCGTTTTCTACATTGAGGACCAACTAAAGTAAAAAACCTCCAGATGAATAAATGAAACAGCCAACAGAATACCAATCTTTTTAGGACGGTGTGGGAATTCACGTTCAAATGGCATGCAATAGATAAAGCTGGATGTTTTAAAAATCGTAAGAACTTTATATTCATTTGAAAACAATAAGAACTTTAAATTCTAAACCTTTTAGTAAATAATACAAATAGAATCCTATCTGATCAACTTTATTTATTAATAAGTAATTTTAATTGGATGTATTTCTTTTGTAAAATCATTTCCATTTATTTTTTTTTGTTCTTTAAGTTTTATTTATGATTTTTGTTTTGCGATAAATTAAATTATATAAATGTTAAACTTAAGTCGGGCATGAATGGCTATATAGATTTGTAAAGTTATATTAGGGGAGGGTAATCTTAGGTTATTTGTTTTGTAGTTAAATTAGGTCAATGGATTGGATATATTGGTGTAATTAGTAGATGTAGTATGAGATTCACTACGGGCAAAATCGCTTTATATGCCACACACTTTTTTTGGCCTATGGAATGCGATTCGTAAGTTGGCAAAATGACCGCAGTCCTTTCCTATGGAGTTTTTTTGGTTGTCGTCGATGAGCAACCATATCCCACTGGATGGCGCAGTTATCACGCTTAAACTATAAAATATGATCATTCACGGGCCGTTAATTATAATCATTTTGATGTGTTTTTTGTAATGCAAAAATAAAAACAAAAGAAAATCGTCTTTTTTAAATATTATTTAATTTTAAATATTATTTTTTATTAACGTATACAAATTAAATGATAATAATAAATGTAAAATAAAATAAACAAATTACAATTTGATTCATCTTTTTTAGTTTTCTTTTTATTAGAAAAATCAAATTTCTATCGGAGATTTTTTTACTGGGGTTACGGCTTTTTTTTTTTTGTTGTTTACCACTATTTTTTATTTCAAATAGAATGACAACTAAAAGTAAAAGTTGTTACGGTTAGTTTTAGGGTTAGCTTTAGGGTTAGTTTTAGGGTTAGGTTTACGGTTAAAATAAAAAATATCAAAATCGTATTTTTGTAAATATTTTTTTTACTAACATCTATAAAATAAATGATAACAATAAAAGTAAACTATATTCAA
Source organism: Epiperipatus broadwayi (assembly GCA_028023455.1). Lineage (NCBI taxonomy): Eukaryota > Metazoa > Onychophora > Udeonychophora > Euonychophora > Peripatidae > Epiperipatus > Epiperipatus broadwayi. The sequence continues at coordinate 40,693 of JAQFVV010013123.1, forward strand.
CAAAGTATAACAGTAGTCAGAGAAAAGAAAGAAACTAAAACTTTTTTAAACAACGATAAATATATATATAAAATGTTTATAATATAAACTTTTTATGACATTTAAAAAAACAGTGTACAATTGTACTTTTCTTACTGGATATTTTTGTGTTAATGCTCTTTTTTATTTCAAAAATATACACATGGTACAATCTTAAAATGTCTCGTGGAAATGTTACAAACAGTGCATTACTTAACGCATTACCTAATTCCAATTCACTTTATACATATATCTCGTCAATATTTACTACTTAAAACTTCAATACACTACAATCTAAAAAGTCTGTTAATTATTACTTTACAAAATCTGAACAATTCAATACTTTAAAATAAAAAAAAATCCAATAAAAATAACATTTCCATCCAATTCAAAAAAACACATCCTCTCCCCAAGCCGTAAACATTTTATAAACTGTGTGAATTGGGAAAATGTATTTGCTGTGTAAGCATACATGCTGTACAGTGATGCGACATAGCGGCCTACAATCTGTAGTACAGCAAAAAAGTTGTATTATAGAAAATGCAGGTTCGAACGTGTCGGCCGCGGAAACGGCATTTTTATGTGTTTTAGCATGAAAACAGCGCCATCCAGTGGGATATGGTGGCTCATTGATGACAACCATTTTTTTATTGCTCTTCTTGTCAGATAGATGTAGTATTCCTATCTGACAAGAGGCAATTTCTTCTCTTAACCTTTTGTGCTGCCGTATTTCGTATTACATTAAAGGCATCGATATATCAGATGAATTGACGTTGGTTTGATTGCAAACTTTTGGCCTAAGGCTAAATAAGAATAGAATATTTTCTTTCAAATGCAAATCTATGTAGTCTATTCATACTCGACACTTTAAATAAAAATGCATTAAATTTAAGTTGGGTATGGACGTTGCAAGGATTCGTTATCAGTTAATTATGTTTTTGTTTTTCATATTTGATCAAAATATATAGACATTCGGTAAATAATGATACCTTACAATGAGTATCTAAAATGTATTTATTTGGATGTCTTTTAAGTTATTGGTATCACTGCGGTATCTTATGATGAATACCATTGGGTTTCTTGTATTCCCTATGCAATTGACGGTATCAATGACTTTGTATTTTGATCGTTTATGTTTATTTGGAAATGCTTTTTAACCATGTAATCTATGTAACCAATCTATACTCAACATTAAAAACACATTTTGTAAATCCATCTGTGCGAACTTATAAAATTTAAAATGTAAACTTATAAAAATTAAAATGTAAAATCAAGTTCTAAAATCAAGTTAAAATTATAAAGTAAAAGTAATGTTAAATGATTCAAAATTTATATGTATGTTAATAAATGTTTGTGTGTATAATTACTGGCAGTGGCTTATTTTATTCTTTTTTTATATATCTTAGATAAGAATTTATTATAAAATGTAAATCTCTGCTATTTCACTGAGCTAGTGACAATGGGCTAACGTCTGGATATCAAAATATATAAAATAAAAAATAATATTTTTTTTTGACTTACGTATCTGCCTACTTTATAAATTTTTCTAGATTCAAATGCCTAGTGGTGTCCTGTAGTGCAGATTACGTTAAGTCGCTAAATCCAGATCATTATAATATATATATATAAGTTGAATTAAGAGAAAATAAATAAAATACCTATAAGCCTAATATGGTTTAAAATATCCACAAGTATGGCTAATTATGTTACTTAATACATATATAAAAAGAAAGCAAATTTACTACTTTAAATTAGCAATTCATTAATTAACTTTAAAAAATGCATTATAAAAAATAAATTTCATATTTATACCTTACCATCAGTAATGGATGTTGCTCAATTGTTTACTTTTACTTTTAAACCATTACATTCATCTGATCAACTATATTATCATGAGACTTATTTTTTAACAACTTATTTATTAAGCATTACTAGTAGGCTACCTGTAGCTACGTGATGGCTCCTTAAAACCAAATCCTATATAGACCTTAGACTAAAGACCTATTTTAAAATCCATTGGCTTAGATACAAATCTATATTTGGGCCTGATATGTCTTCTAGTGTAATTATTTTAAATGAAATTGTCAAAATCAGAATTACCAACTTGAAAATTATATATAGTTAAGCAATAATTAAATCAAAGACAATTTAACTTTAAATTAACTGCAATAACATCAATCGGATGAGTACAAACAATGATCAAAAACAAAACAAAAAATTTACAAGAATTTAATCTAAGTTACTAGATAGCACAAGTTAATATCTACAATTTATACAAAAAGTAGCCACAACTATATTTAGAAATTATAAACAAACAATACAAAGTAATTTGTATATATCATTCTTCAACATTTTATATTTTGTATCACATATAAAACTATTTATTAAATATAATGAATAAGACGTTTGTTAGTATTAATAATTTCTTTTTAGACATAGATATCGTTAATTGGTATATTTCTTACATTAAATCAACATATATACTTTTATTCCAAATAATCTTAAAATCTTTATATTTACTATATATTTTTATGGTAAATAATCCTGTACCCACACATTTCTACATGAACATCCACTTAGACTTTCTTGAAAAACTGAATCTATTATATTTTATTTGTTTATTATATGAAGCTTTAAAAAATCAGTCTACTAAAAGGTATATTTCAATAAAGAACATATTTGTAGTGATATTATTTCATTTAGGATAATAAAATACAACGCTGCACACTGCAAATATTCTTTATATAGTTTCCACAACTTGTAAAGCCTATTCTGGTAAAATTCTCTGTCTTGTGTTTACAGTTTGATTATTATCCAGACAGCTATCATAACTGCTGATTGTCTGTCAGATAAGTATTATAATAAGTGCGAAAGATTTGCAGTCTTTCAATTCAATTTCAACTAACTATCTGCGTTTTATATAAAATAAATATTATGTACATACGTTGCTGCAAGTTATAACATCTAAGAATTACTGCTTAGTAAATCGTAGGATTTCACGCTGTATGTTTGTAATTTAGACTCAGTGAGTTAGATGTGAAGATATTTAAAGCTTTACACTTTCAAACCTAGATACTTTAGACTGGCTTAGATATATAGAAAGACAAGTAAATAAAAGATTGGACTGCCCTTTTCTTGTAAAATTCTCTGTCTTGTGTTTACGGTTTGATCATTATCTAGACGGCTATCATAACATCTGATTGGCTGTCAGATAAGTATTATAATAAGCGCAAAAGATATGCAGTCTTTCAGTTCAATTTCAATGTTATTAATATAACACTAAAACTTTTTTATTTGTATATTATGTGTGCTTTTTCTGACCAATGGCTATGAACTAAGGTTTTAGGTATTCTACTCAATCTTAACTTAGCCAATTTAACGTCAATGATTAAGACTATTGTTAATAAGTTCTTTATGAATTAATTTGTTTAATTTAATATATCAATAATAATTAGTAATGTCAAAAATAGATGGCTTTAATTTGAGATCTAAAAAAAATCAATTTGTTTAATATTTCATAGGAAATTCATTTTTGCAAATTAATTAATTTTTATTTAAAGGTTTTCGGCTGAATATTCAACATTAAAATTTGGCTTAAAAGCTTAATTTGAACATAAATCAATGTTTTACCATGCAAATAAACCTAATCTAATTAATAACTTTTTTATACTTCTGTAAGGCAATGTTTTGTTCGTGAATATCTATTGGGACATTGTGTAAAATGACAGCTTAGCATTACAAAAAAAAATAGCTTGAATATTAATACTTTTTTCTAGTATTTTTCAGTTATATTTCCTCAAAATAAGGCCCCATTATTGAATATAAAAATGTTAAAAAGATGTTCATATGACATTTTTTCACACAACTCACTATTGTAATATTAACATTCAAAAAAGATTTTTTAAAAGTTATTTAAAATCTCAACTTAGATAAAAGTAATCTATGTCACAGGGTAAATCCTAAGTAGTAAGAAGCATAAACCTGATTGAGCTATAACTTCAGAAAATTACAATTAATCTATAAAATACTTCTTGTAAAACAACTTTAAAAAGTGGCGATAAAATTTAATCATCCATCCATAGACATCGTATCAATTTTAATCTTCTTAATATAATTATATAATCTAATCACAGTTTTTATGCTTAACACATATTTTTTTAGAATCTGCAAATATTTTAAGTCTCTATCTTAATAATTCAATGCATTAATCAGTTTGAAAATACTCATTGAATCGAATGTCATTGCATAATCTCAAAATCCAAAATATAATGTCACTCATATTCATTAGTCTTTTCTACAATTTCTTTCAATACTTGGATGTAATCTATTGTGCTATAACCACTTTTAAATCCAGATTATTAGTTATGCTGGTTAGAATCCAATGTTTGCTATAGATGTGCTGAAATTATCTTCATAAAATTTTTTGTAGAACTGAGACAATACTGATAGATCTGTAATTTAATAACTTCTTCATTACATTTTTTTTTTTTAAATCAACATTATTCTTGCATTCTTTCAAGCACCTGGTGAAAGTTTATCATTTAGATATTTAGTATATAACTTTGTCAGTAATTTTTCTATTTCTTCCAAATGCTTTTTTAAGATAATTCACTCATAACCTTGACAATTCCACTTTCTTTAACAATTTAATTGTATCTCTCATTTATTTAAAATGATTAGGCAATTTTGAAGATGTAACTGCAGGCGATATTTTGTTTTCTTGTTCTTTGCTATTATATAATTCTGTATAGAGGTATTGATTACATTTTAAGATATCTCCCATTTTTTAATACTAGATCCTTCTTTTTTTATTACTGAAACAGTTTTCCTTCTTGTAATAAATGTTGTTTTACATGTTTGAGATTTTTATTTTCTTCTATAGCTTTCCTTGCTAGTTCACAATTATATTTTTTATGTTATTAACTCTTTTTCGCACCATTTTACAAATTTCTGGATATGCAATTCTTCTTAATGGATTTTTTTAGATTTCATATTACATCTTTCAAGTCATAAGAAAATTTAATAATAAATTACTTTTTGTTGTGCCATCTATATTTGATGCATTTCGTTATAAAATATCAGTTATCTTTTTACTGATTTCAGTCAAATCAGAACCATCTTTTAAATTTGTTAATATTTTTAAAAAATTAGTTATTTTAAATTCTTTGGACAGTTTGAGAAGGTTACGTGAATGTCAACTGTTAATGCTGACTACTATAGTTTTGCATTAACATGTATGTTACATCTCACTAATCATATATCAATTACTGTGTTTAATCTATTAAAAACTTTATAATCTTGAAATACAATTTTGTCTGTTAGTCAAAATATAAATCAACTCTGCTGTAACTTGAAACAGAAAAGTATACAATTTTTTTTCGGCAAACTCTGCAAGTCTATTTCTTCATTTATATTACAATAACCAAATTTACCCCCAGTGCTTTTTGCTTTCAATATTGCCCCGATTCTAGAATTAATATCTCCCATAATAATGTTAAAGTGGTATATAATCTAGTCTAAAGCATTCAATAGGTACATCAATATAAAAATTCTCTATTTCTAAACCTGAATTATTTGCACTTGGTATCTTTCAGTAATTTCATAACTCTTTCTGATATACCATAAATTTCCACAATATTATTTTTTTCACTTTTTATTTATAATGTATTCCACATCATTTGTTTTCATTATTTGTGTTTCTCTAATAAAACATGTTTAGTTTTTAAAACAATAGTCTCTTTATCTTTTTTAACTTTTTAAATCACAATAATATTTGTTTAATTCCAGACAGATCTTCCAATTCCTGCAACCTATCTTCAATTGAATTTATCCTAGTTGTAGGTACATAAATAAGAGGTTGTTATTGAATGGTAATTATATCCATAATCAGAGGATTTTTAGTAAACTCTACTTTTTGTTGCCAACCGTTCCTTTGACTAGTTATTTTTAGATAAGTTCCATAATTTAGTTTTGTACGTCATGACTGTAAATCACTCACATTCATCCGGCTTGGTAAAAAGCAATTGATATTTCAGTTAAGAAATATCAGGCAACTAAGAATGAAAATCATAATATTCTTTAATCTTAAACACTACAATAAAAAGCCAAATTCCTTACTATGTAAAACATCATATGATATTTTTTTATGTTTAAGCAAGCTGTTTAAACAGTATCAATTTTTTGCAGGAGTATTATCACCTAGTGCAAGATCTAGTAATCAATAAATGCTAGACCTTGTACATCGTAATCCTTATCTATTCTTTTCCTATCCAATATGTCACAATATTCTGTAGCCTATGGCTTTGATTAGTGATTATCCTTGGATCTGGGAGTCATATATCTGGAACTTTCAATCTAATATTCTACTACAGCACACATAAGCTGTTTAAACCGTAATAATTTTTCCAGTGGTAGTGCCCCATCAATATATCCACAAGAGTTTCTAGCTTATGGCTTTTATCATTGATTGTTATTTGACCGGGAACAGTATACCTGAAACATTGAATTTAATGCACTATTCCAACACCATTCTTTTATCTTTTTGGTTAGCTATAAAACTATCATCACAAACTGAATACACTAATAATGTTTTCAATCCAAGCTAATTTGCCTTTATATTTATCTAGATCTGAATCCAGTTCAATATGTGTATAGGGTTGTCATCTGGATAGTTCGTGTCAGCCGCCAGAGGCGCGATTTCTAGCTAAATTTCTAGAAATATGCCGTATTAACTCGGAAGTTAAGTCTCCTTTCTACGAGTTAAGTCTACTTTCTAAGTCTACTTTCTACGCTAAAAGGTAGAGTATTAACTCAAAATCTAGAAAGAGTGTTAACTCGGCTTAGCGGCTAACGGTGTGGCTTTTTCCGATGCTAAAAGCAGAGGAAAATGCCGTAGTTGTTTGTATCACGCACTATATCGTAATGCTGCGTTATGTATTTGATGTAACAATATCGTACTAGGGTGTTTATTTTGATCGTGTCAAAATTATTTAAATTTTCATCGGTGCCTTGTTTTTTTTAAGACCAATCGATGTACTGTTACATTTTATCAATTTTAACAGTATCGTGATTGTTCCTCATAAATTTGTATTCCTCTTCAATTTTCGATTAGGGTGGAATAGCGTAAAAATTTAAAAATCACGCTTTGAGTCACGTTTTAGCGAGAAATTTTCTGAGACAAAAAGTACGGCTAATTCCCACAACAGAAAACTTGAAAAGATGGGAATTGCCAGACACTGGCCAGCGCTGGAATATTTCTACAGCAGAAAAAAACATCCTGCTGCTGAAAGAAAAGATTGGATTGTGCTGCAAATATATGCAGATTTGAGGTCCGAAAACATCTGCCGACGGAAAGGTTCACTTCGTAAAGGCAAGCTTGTTTGAGGGATTTTAAATGACCTTCGTCAAATGTCAAAAATAAAAGAAGTAACTTCAATTTTTATTTAAACATACATCCCTTCTTCTCCCGATAATTGTTGGCGTCGGCAATCAAATGTAAAATAAAAGAAGTAACTAAAATTTTTATTTAAACGTAACCCCAAAAACCCCTCTTCTCCCAATAATTGTTGTCGTCGGCAATCAAACGGTCAAATAAAAGGAACGTCAATTATTCTTTAATCGTATAGAAAAAAAAAAACCCTTCCACTAATTGTCCTGGCCAATCAAATGTAAACCAATCGAAGCAAGACAGTAAATTATTAGTTAAACATAACCCAAATTACTATTCGAACGTACACCGAAAAAGACTCGCTCTTGTCAATCAAAATTAAAGAAACCTAGACTATTATTGTCCCATTGTCAAATCGAATATTATTTGGGTAAACCCAAATAATTTATAAACGAAAAAAAAAAAAGAAAGTCAAATCGGTTTTCAATCAAATGGTAACCGATAAAAGTAACTTAAATTTTGATTTAAACATACACACAAACAAAAACAAAACGCAAAACTCTTTCTCCCAATAATTGTTGTCGCCAATCACAAAAACACCCACCCTCTCACTAATTATTGTCAGCAATCAAATGTACATCACTACTAAAAGTAATGTAAACTACTATTCTTTAAACGGTTACACCCCTTCTCCCAATAATTGTTGTCTACAATCGTACACACAAAAAAACACCCTTCCCAGTAATTAGTGTCGGGAATCAAATGTAAACCGATCAAAGTAAGACCGCAACTTATTATTTAAACGTAACCCAAATTACTATTTGAATCTACACCAAAAAAAACACCCGCTCTTGTCAATAAAAATTAAACAAACAACAACTATTATCGTCCCATTGTCAAAAATATTTATTTGTAGAACCAAAACCATAATTTATAAACGAAAGGAAGTCCAATCGGTCGTCCATCAAATGTAAACCGATAAAAGTAAAGGTTTTAAATTTTATTTAAACATAAACACACGAGCGCGAAAAGAAAAAAAACAACACTTCTCCCAATAATTTTTTCGGCAATCAAATGTAAACCTATCAAAGTAACGTAAATTATTATTTAACTACTTCCGGTTTGTCAGCGTAATTTGCGCACTTGGGTAATCATTTGATGACATGTTATTTTCTTTCTTTGCTGACGTAAAAAGTATAATCATGACGTCAAAGAAAATATGGCCGTTTTTAGCTGTATATGTTAGCTTTCAAACGATCTTTATTTCAAAAAAATCGGTTGAAATTTAGATTTTTGGCGAATTTTTTAATCAACCACAGTATTTATTTTTTTTGTTTTTTTGATAATTTTTGTACTTATCACGAAACGATAAAAGACAAAATGCTTTACGGGCTGGATGTGAAATTTTCTCCGGTAAGGCCTATATATCAACGTAATTATTCGTAAGTAAAAATTTTTAATTTTTTTTTAAATTTTTGGAAAAAATATATTTTTTATTAATTTTAGTTTGTAATTAGTGTGTGCTAATTTGTAGTTATATATTTATTTATTTATGCTCATATACAATTCATATTTATCGAAATATTGGTGTGTGTGTAATTATATATTTGTGTTCGTATATGCTCTATAGAATTCATATTTATCATAATTTTCTAAAGATAGTTTGTAATACATTTATTTATGCTCACATAGAATTCATATTTATCGAAAAATTAGTATGATTTAGTTTGTAATTATATATTTACTCGTATAGAATTCATATCGTAATTAATTTATTAGTATATAATTCATATCGTGATTATCTAAAGTTCTATCTACAATAATCCTCTTATTTTTATAAAAATAATGATTTTCAAAAAGTATACTTTTTGAAAATCATTAATTATGTTTATATAATATGTTTTACAAGCAATGGGTTATAAAACTAATAATCAAATGTATACAAACTTTGTATACACAAACATATAATCCAATTCTGAAACTTGTTTATGCTTGATCATGCTTTGCTTTTGCTATATGTTTCATAACATTATTTTCAAATCTATAGACTATATGCAAATAAATTATATCTGTGGTACAATAAATATAAAAAGATAGCATCACTTCTGTATATAAAGAATATAAACATCACTTGTGCAGTGCATAAAGAATATAAACACTGGTGACCACAAAGAATATAAACATTATTGTACACAAAAAAATATAAAATGAAGAGATGAAACTCATTTTATCAGTGGTATAGAAAGTAGTCTACAATTTCTAGTTTTAGACAGACAAGAAGCCAATTGCTATGATAATTTTTTTTGTATCTTTTATTAGGATGAATCTTTTTCTTTATAGACGCCTTTGACATTTAGAACATTTGGGGTACAAGATAAAAATGAAGAAGTCATATCCGACTTCTTTTGGAGATTGTGAAGCTGTGGATTATCTCAGGTAAGACATATTATACATGTTTAGAAAGATAATTTTGTAAGGAATAGAAAAAAATTATCACTGAAGATGTATTTTGAATTTTAGTTAATGTTAATTTCCAAATTATGAACAAACAATAAAATAATAATTATTTCGGATGTGAAAATTTTTTTTTACCTTATTTTTTATATAGTTATCACTATTTATTTTATGCTTATTGTTTTCCTTAATGTTTCTAGTTTCTAGCAATGTAATTGTTTTTGCTCTAACATAATTAAAACTGAAGTTATTATGAAAATTGTGTCTCAGGCCAGTATTTTAAAAAGTTCAATATGGCGGCTTGAAGCTGAAGTAGTTAAAGATCCATCATAAAACCCTGTTCTCTCTTGAATTTTGTCAATCCAATTTTACCAAAACAGTAATATTATTTTTTTAAAAAAAAAACACAAATTACTATTTGAACACACACCAAAAAAGACCCTTTGGTAAAAAAAAAAATATATTATTATCCCATCGTCAAAAATATTATTTGAGAAAAATAATTCAGAAACGAAAAAAAGTAAACTTTGTAAACAAACCAAAAAAAAAAGTCTATTAATAGACAATCGCTATCCCGGGAACTATATATTAATGTGTTTTTCAGTTAGAAATCGCGCCTCTGGCGGCTGACACGAAGGATCAGATGATATTTTTTATGTTTAAGCAAGCTGTTTAAACAGTATCAATTTTTTGCGGGAATATTGTCACCTAGTGCAAGATCTAGTAATCAATACATGCTAGACGTTGTACATCGTAATCCTTATCTATTCTTTTCCTATCCAATATGTCACAATATTTTGTAGCCTATGGCTTTGATTAGTGATTATCCTTGGATCTGGGAGTCATATATCTGGAACTTTCAATCTAATACTCTACTACAGCACACATAAGCTGTTTAAACCGTAATAATTTTTCCAGTGGTAGTGCCACCTAGTACTATTTATGCCCCATCAATATATCCACAAGAGTTTCTAGCTTATGGCTTTTATCATTGATTGTTATTTGACCGGGAACAGTATACCTGAAACATTGAATTTAATGCACTATTCCAACACCATTCTTTTATCTTTTTGGTTAGCTATAAAACTATCAGCACAAACTGAATACACTAATAATGTTTTCAATCCAAGCTAATTTGCCTTTATATTTATCTAGATCTGAATCCAGTTCAATATGTGTATAGTTTGATGTCTTTGTTTTTAATATCATTACATTTATCCTTTACTTAAGATTGGTACTAAACCATTAAAACATCACAAGGTTATATTTTTTATGTTTACACAGGCTGTTAAAATATTAATTGTTCTCCACCAAAATAATGTCAATTAGTTCAAGCTAGTTAATAGATGCTAGAAGGTGTGTGCATCATAATTTTTATCCATTCCTTTTCCGTACAATATTTTCTTATCAGTTTCCAGCTAATGGCGTTCTTCAGTAAGCAGTCTTCAGTCTGGGAGAAATGCACATGAATCTTTGGGTCTAATGCATAGCTCAAGCACTCAACTTTTATCATTTTAATTAACTAAAAAGCTATCAGCTCAAATTGAAACGCAATAATATTTTCAATTCAAACTAATTTGCCTGTCTATTTATAAAGATCTGGATCCAGTTTTGTACTTATACATTTTGTTTGACTATTGAGGAAAAAATTTTGCTACTAACAAGTTTGTGTAAACATAAAGAAAATACGATCGTGTAATGTTTTAATGGTTGAATACTAAATGTTAAACAAAGGATAAAAGTTATTATGGTTATAAAAAAGGGGGGAACGATAAAATAACTGAACAATAGGAGATAAAAATGTTTATGTCTGTTATATTTATTGTAAATGCTAACTTAATTTTTTTTTGGAGGGGGGGGGTGAATTTATAAGTTATCAGACACTTCGTTTAAATAATAATAATGAATAAAAATTACTGAACTTTAAATTTACTTCTACGTTAAATATATATACTACATAGAAGTGGATAAATAAATTTCAGTTATCAAAACTTTAAAAAAGATTAATATTGACTTGAATATAATATTATATGTACATATCAATTAATAAATAAGTAATTATTTTAGGAAATCTATTATAATTAGAATAATCATTTGTACATTTGACGTTTATAACGTAATTGCATTTATTCTATAAAAGCAGAGATTTCAGGGGAAATATTTTATTTTGCAATTCAAATGTTTAAAAGAGGAATATTTAAGAAATGGATATTTCAAAATTTTCACTTAATATCTTTGTCTACTTACATAAATAAAAACATTGAGTAACTTAGAAAAAGTATAAATATTTAATAGTGTTTAGAAATGTAATGCTATTGCATTTATTAAAGCTTTAACAAAGTATCTTCTATATCCAGAGGTTCTAAATGTATTAATAATAGTAAAAATATTTTTATAATGATATTTTTAGTCATTTACAAATGGAAGTGAACCGACTTCAGATTTAAATAATTTAAAAGAAACTTTTATTCTTTGTTTGATTTTGATTATATGTCTGTGAATTGCACATAACACTTGCCATGAGTGTTAAAAACATTTTTTTTATGTAAAGACATTTTTATAAAAGAAGTGGGTTATATATAAACTCAAAATAATGATTCTTTATGGACTATATAATATTTATGAGTCAGAAAGTAAAGCAAGTTAATATTACTCGTTGTAGTACAGACAATTAAATAGATCGTAAACTAATCCATTCAAGATTAACCTTATAGTAGCATTAAAAATAGTAGAAAAAATAATGTTTCTGCTACAAATGGGAAATTATATCAGAGATTTTTTTTAATTTGTACTTTAAGATAACTATGAGGCATAAAATCTGTTTATATAATGAATTCCAATTCCAATAAAACTATTATTGAATTAGAAAAACTTCGATTGATTTTCCAACAAAGATTAAATTATTATTGTTCTTTTCAAAATAGCATTAAACTTTATTGGTACAGAATTTTTTACAAGGTAAGCCTTGATTTACATAGTATAATATGGAGATTTAAAATGATATACTGTATTTTTATCCATAGCGTTTCCAAAAATTGATCAATCTGTGAAAATTCAAAGCATTAGTCCATGGGATGACTAATTATTAAAAGTAAGCCTAGGTTACAATTAGGAATGATTTGTAAAGTCTCGAGTTCAAATATGAATAGCGTTTTAGGAGTACAATATTGAAAAATCCAATTTGCAACAGATAAGTTGAGGAATAAGAAAATACTTGAGATAATATAAAATAGGGCTAACTCAATCTACTGTTCAGTTCTCCAGAATCTCCCCGAATATCCCCGGAAGAGAGCAGTTCCGTATACTTTGGAAGACTTATGGAGAACAAGGTAAAAAACTAAACTTTAAAATGTATCTGCTGAAAACCATTCTAGTCCATCACGAAGAACCACATGAACAGCAAAGGGCCAACCTTATCAATAACCACATTGGAAATTATAGAAATAAATAAAATGAATCACTTGTAATTAAAACCATTAGACCAAACTGCAGCTTACTTTGCAATAACACATGGATTAAATCATTTATAAGAATAACGCTAAAAAAACCGCTAAAAAATAGCGATATTTCTCATTTCCTATGAATGAGAAAATCAACGTCGGAAACGATCCCCATAGCACCCTCATCCCAGCTCCCATATTCAAAAAACATAAGATTTAGATTTCCAGGTCCTCCCGACCACCAAACTCTCTCATCTCCTCAGTAAAACTGGGTGAAACAAAGAATTCTCATTGAAAGGCAAAATCACTGTAGAAATCTTTGGAAATTTCAATGGTTGCCATATAATTTGCACAGCGTTTTTATAAAGGTTGAAATTATTCTTACTTGTGATAATGTGTTGACATAACTTGTATATGAAAAAAGAGCTAAGAAACTCCTCTTTTAAATAGGCGTAGTTTTAAAGAAAATTAATTCCCTAAACTAAACAAAAAAGAAACTAAAACGGGGATACAGAAACAGAATAAACTGGAGTTCTTGGCTCCCTCTAGTGGACTCAAATTATTATTGTTTTTTTTTTTTTTTTTTTAAAGAATATAGACTTTATTTTATATGAAGTGTTACAAATGAATTTCTCTAGACAACAAAAAAAATCTAGTATAAATTTACATTTTTACTAATAACTTCCTGAATTTCTTGTACTAAAAACCAGTCCATGTGGATAGGTAGATTTCTTTGGGTGCAAGAAGCTTATCTTTTTTTTTAAATAGAATTAAATGTATTTTTAATACATAGTTGTAAATCCAATGGAGAATTTGTTATAACTATATTGCATCTAAGTAACCATATTACATGGTTAATAAATATGCATCTTCTGATATTGCAGAAATTACCCATTTTAATATTATGAATGATATCAAAGAATTCTGGATTGTGAGTATTGAAATAATTTTGAATTATATATTTTGCTTCTCTTAGTCCCGAGCAAGAAACACAATATGATCAAATGTTTCACTATCTTTTTTACACAAAATACATAAGGACTCAATCCTTTTAAATCCTCTATTTGAAACAAGTAAATCGTTGGTAGGAAGTGAAGATAGATTTATTTTAATGATAAAATCAATGTATTTAGGCATTGAATACCATTTTCTCATTTTATTAAAAAGATTGATATTAGTCACTTCAAGATAACTAGGAGGGCATATCAGCTGAGGATTTATCATTTTAAACGGGTCCCAATATGTGCGCTTATTATTAAAAAGAATTTCATTTAAATCCATTTGTTTATCAATAAGTGAGATGAGAAGTTGTAGCCAATTTTTTTTTAATATTCGGGGGAGGCGTATCTGTGGGAATGATTGTGTCAATAATGTTTTGGTAATTAAATTCAATCTTGATGTAGTAGAATAAATTAACTATATTTTTAATTAATAATGTATTAATTGAATGTAAACCTAGGCCATTAAGTATTTTTGGATTTTGCATTTTATGTATACTAATACAGACCACTTTTTTTTCCCAAAGGAGGCCAGAGCACAATGAGTTAATTTGCGAAGTAAATTTTTTAGTAGGGTTTAAAATCGGTAAATAATAATTAATTCTGCTGAAAACAAGAGAATTTAGTAAGAGAACTTTATCATATAAAGATAAGTAAATGCTTTTTAGAGAATCTATTATTTTTTTTGTTGATATAATCAGTTTGTCTTGTAACATTTTCCTCATTTTGTTTGGTGAAAGGTACAGTGGTATTATTATTGTTGTCATTAAAAAAATAAAATATTTGTATTCTCTATTTAGTAGAACAATAAAATTGCTAAGGATTTTTACATGAAATATTAAAAATTTAAAGTTATAAAATTAAGTTCAATACGAATATTTAAGAATGAATGATAGATTTAAATTGTAAATGGCGATGATCGTTTGATGATCATAATCATTTTAAATATTTTATGAAGCTAAAATAAACTTGGAAAATATAATTATTATTCTGCTAATTTAATGAATGGATATTTTATATAATAATATTTACAATGATGTGGGGATATTTTGATTTTACGATATGTCTATTTATTGTGATTTGGAGAGTAGCTATTCTGATTTGTAAAGTTAAATCTGTTATTTGTACTTTTTAAAATAGAAAGTTATCAGATGCAATGGAATATTTGGAAAAGTTTTAAAATATACTGGTGTTTTGTTAACTTTACACTATTGAAATTTTTTTCTAATTATGAACCCATACAATAATGCTTAGCGATCATTAAGATGTCTTTATTATTCCAATTTATAAACAAAAATGGATAAAAAAATCTACAATACTATTTATGTTGTTTTATTTAACAAAAATACTTTAAGAGTATTGTTAAATTAATTTTTCTTCAACTCATACATGAGTTAGCATCAAAATCTCACTATGGTTTCAAAGGCAACACTACAAAAATACACCCAAGTTTTTTGTCAAGAAAAAGCAAAATGTGGTTTGAGCAAATTTATGGTGATTTGAATAAATTTATGATATATGAAAGCATTTAAATCAGGTAATCTCAAAGTTTTGGCAATGTTTGATATTATCTGATTCTTAATTAAATTTATTTATATTATTCGTTTTTAAATAATGGTAAGAAATGAACAATAATTATATAATGATATATTCCTCAACACTTTATGCATGAGTGTATCAAAGTTTGTTTAGAATCCATAGATTTTGACTTTTTATACCATTCTATACTTCACTAAAATTATATTTTGTTACTAATGATGAGAAACATTAAGTATTTAAAATAGACAAGTATTGTATTCTTTAGTGGCAATTACAAAGTTTACAATTACTGACAACAGATTATTGGGATTTAACTCAAACACTGACACTAAAATGCAAACAACTATATTCGTGCATGAACGTGAAAACTGGATTCATTTTAAACACAAGAAATCTAATTGTAAATGTATATAGAAATGTGAATAAGCAATTTATTTATAGCAATAAATTATATAGTTTCCAATTATCATTTATATGAAAAAATGATACAAATTCTTGGAACATATTGGGTATCAGACTTCCTCATTGATAAATTCTTCTGTTTTCCAGTCAAAAACTATATTTAATGTCTTTAATTAATATAATTTAGACAAGAATGAATGAGATTTTATTGAAATGTAAGCAGTGTACTTCTGAGAAGATTTCTGCGTCTCTGGATAAAGACTTTTTAACGATTTTAAATACGATGGTTTGACTTGTTTAACATAATTTCTCAATGAAAACTTCATATATATGTCTGAAATATTTTCTGTTTTCATTTTTTAATCGTGAAAATTTTCTTTATAACATTATTATATATACTTAACAAAAGCTAAATTAGTCAATAAAAAATAAACAAATTATACCAAATTGAGAATTAAAAATTAGCCAAAATTTAAAGATTAAAAATTTACAACCACTGGTTACACTCTTAATGCAGACTTCTCAAATGTTGGTGTTGTGTTTATGTTCTTTTGCATTTGACATGTTTGTCTTGGGAATTAACTCAGTAGTTATGAAATTTTAATTTTTAAATTTCGGTTGTTATATATATATATATATGTGTGTGTGTGCGCGCGCGCGTGTGCGCGCTTGCGTGTGTGTGTGTGATTCTTACCGCTGTTATGAGTCCTATAATACTTGTTATCATAGTATTGATAGTATTTACAGGAAAAACGGCGATAAACCATCGATATAAAAGACTATCAATATACACGACCAAATCAAGAGAAATCCTGTCTTTAATATGAGCAGTATCACGTTCTTTAAGTCTTTTCAAATTGCGTTTATATTTTCTTTCATTGATTCGATGGCTGTCAAAATTGATTTTATTAATATCATTCGGACCTATAAAATACATTAAAGTTAAAACAACATTTTAAAAATGCATAGTAAATTAGCACTTCTATCTGATTTTAAATGAAATTGTCATTTTAATAAAAATGAGCGGTTGTTGTAATTATATAGACAAAAATGTAAACATGTCTTTAAAAAGCCCATTCCAAAACAACTGACTTTTCAGGACTTTTTGCCACATAAAAGTATAAAGAAAGAAAATGTACTAATTCGTAGATGAACTAATTACTGAATAGTAAATGTATGTCCATTCTTGTTTTATTCCCTGGTTACAAATATTTAAATATATATTTTCTCACCAATATTAAATAACTAACTGAATTGACATATATATTGTAGCCGTTTGGTTACATTGTTGTATGATCAAAAATATTTGGCAGCATGCTCCTTAAAGTTAGAATTAGTTAGGTCATGGGGAAATAATATTTAGTTTTCCATATATGTTTTTTATAATAATAATAATAATAATAATAATAATAATAATAATAATAATAATAATAATAATAATAATAATAATAATAATAATAATAATAATAATAATAATAATAACAACAACAACAACAACAACAAGAGGCATTATTTAAATATTTCATGTACTGCATGATAATATGAGAAGTTTCAAACATTTCAATAGTGTGAATACTATTTTAATTTGTAAGTGTTTGTAAAAGAAAGAAAAATATAAAATCAAATAAACAATTTCGATTTTTCTCTGCCTTCAGTAATTATAATTAATTACTACTTTTATTTTGGTTTTTCAAAAAAGGACACAGAGAGAAATTTTTCTCTTCAATAAGTTCTGAAAAAAAATGTTGAGCAAATTTAATTTTAACTTTTAACGAAAGATGAAGTAAAATAGAGTTGATATACATTTAAAAGAAGAGGAGGATAATAATATTTTAATAAGTGATTAAATTATTGTTTTAATTGATTCGAATTGTTTTTTTTTTTGTCTATATCTCTTTTCAATACAACAAATAGTGTTTATCAAATCAGTTTAATTAACTGATTACCTTGTTACCGTTTTAATAGAGAAAAAACTTTAATTAAAAATAAATTTCAAAAGTATGAGTTTAATTAAAAAGTGAAAACAAACACAGGGAATTTATTTTGTTTGTAAATGAAAAAAATAACTGAACAATTCTCTTTTACAAAAAATAGACCTAATTTTGTCAGTATTTAATTTTGTCATGTAGAAGACAGAATTGTAGATAGTTAAAGACAGGTTTGTTTCAGAATTATGGGTGTGGGTTAATCAGAAAATCTGTGTCTTTGTAAAAAGCATTTGGTTCTTGATTCAGCTGCTGAGAAAGACAGAAGTCTTAACCAAGCCATTGAAGAGAACAGTTATATTTAATTCAACTGGATGCAGAAACTCAAGTGTTTAAAAATGTTTTCTACAATAAAAACCATGTGCTAAGTTTAGATAACAGCTAAACATCATCTATATTCATGTAACCTGCCTCACTAAAAAATGTAAAGGAGGAAAAAAATTATCCTGAAATAATGTATGAAAGTTTCAGTGAATATTGCAAGAGCTAATAGATAAAAACATTATAGTAGTACTAGTGATGAATGCTAAAGAGCCAAATAATGTTGAAAGGCTTTTCACAAAATGTGAAAATAAGATTGATAATACTTAAGTAGAAGCTCTTGTAATATTCACTGAAACTTCTATACATTATTTTCAAAATAATATCGTCTGTGAAAGTTAAATGAATTAAATAATTTCCATTTATTTTTATTTGTTGAACTTCCTGTTTTAATCTACAAAATACTTACCATAAATCAAATATAATTTTTTTATGTGGCAACAATAAACTTTATTGACCCAAAAGATGTGTCACAAAAGTTTTACAAATGTTTTACAAAGATTTTGTCAGAGTTACAAAGGCATTTCAAATATAATGATTATTTGTTATTATATAAATTTGATTAACATTACAGCAAAATTATATGAACATTGGTAATTGTACATGATTGTTTTAATTATACTTTTTTGTATAACATATTGCTGGATGTGTAAAAAAGGAAATATGTATAACCTTTGAATTGAAGTTCATTTGCCTTGAGCTTGACTTGTCCGGTTGGAAAGGCTTCAGTTGTATTGAATTATTGTAATGAGTAACTAAAACTGAAACATAGTTTTTCATGTTTCTAGTTGTATTATAAAGTACATGAAATGTCCATGAAGGTTGTTAGTACAGCCTACTGTGGTTGTGACCATTTATAGATTGGACTGAGTGACTAGGTCACTGAAAAAAATGTCAAGAGTGCTATGTTATTATCCCATGCTTTTAGCCAGTGATTTATTGATAAATGTGGATGGATGTTTCCTGGTGTTGCTACCTAACAAAAAAGTGCAACAAGTATGCCATAAGGCAAACAGAATAAATGTGGCTGCACATGCTGCAGCATTGTGTAATTTTTGGAAGACTGAGTTATGTGATGGATGGAACTAGTGCTTTGCCTTTATGCATTTCTTACAATTTGACACATGGAGTTTAGTGCTAAGTAGTCATTAAAAAGATGTTGTTGAGTCTCCTCAGCTTTGCAGCACAGTCCAGTCAATATTTTGTACAAATGACAATACTACAGAAAAATGGATGCTGGAAGTGCAAGCAGATTGAGTCTAATTAGGAAGTCGAAAATCTTTGGTTCTAGTACCCATTTTTTAAATTGACAGAGAAGGTGAAGATTATTTATCCCAAGAATGGGGAGGGGGTAATCATTGCTAGAGTTTGGATAAAGCAGGTTAGATGTTTGACAGCAATTTGCAATTGTAAGAGAGGCTGATCTGGTTAGTAATATCTAGGAGTGAGTGAATAATGTCTGAGATATTGCATTGAAAGAGAAGGTTTATTTGTAGGGGTTACTCTCAACAGGCACAGTATGCTTTGGAACTGGTTGGTAATAGCTGCTATTAAGTTAATGGCTTTTTGTGTACAAAACACTTGAATTCTGTGGTTGGTAGTTGAATGATCTTATGGAAATTGATACAGTCTTCTGGCCCCTGAGGAATTTATTGCACATGGAGGTGATGGAAGAAATGAACATCTTTAAAAGTTAATAATAGATGCATAGTATATGATTTTTGTCATATCAAAAGTATTGAACAGGTATATCTTGAAGTAAATTGATAGATATGCATTACAAAGTGAGTTTCTTTGGAAAACATGGAAACATGATTTCTTTGTGAATAGAGTCCATGCAGTAGTTTTCTTTGGAATTAGAATAAAGTTTGTGGGCTGATATGTAGTTATTAAGAATGGTTTGTAATACTGGGGAATTTTTTCTAAGAAATCAGGAAGACATTGACATCATGCATATCAGCTATGCAATGAATGTATTGCTGTGTGTGTGGAATTTGTATTCAAGTAATTTTATTTTGTATTTGTTGTAAAAGTTAATTTATGTAGAGTGCAAAAAGTAATGAATTTAGGGGCAACCCTTGTGAGATTGACTATGTGGGATTGAATGATGGATAATTTCTACCATAAGAGCAATGTGCAACTCACAATGCAGAAGTAGGTTGGTGATTAGGTATAACAGAGTAAGTGGGATGATGGTATTAGCAA
Source organism: Epiperipatus broadwayi (assembly GCA_028023455.1). Lineage (NCBI taxonomy): Eukaryota > Metazoa > Onychophora > Udeonychophora > Euonychophora > Peripatidae > Epiperipatus > Epiperipatus broadwayi. Next base: position 61,442 of record JAQFVV010013123.1, read on the forward strand.
GCATTTGAATAAGTAGGTTAACTGAGACAGAATCAAAAGCTGCTTGTATATTAAGCTGGACTGCAATAGGATTGTTTTTGTTATTTTTTTGAACTGAGCTTAGAATTGTTATAAATATGAGTGCTGCTTGACTGGTGGAATACCTTTTTTTGACATACTGTAGATGTGTTAATAATGGAAGTATGTGATGCTCAATTTGGTCTTTGATTGCTTTTTCCAAATATTTTGATGGCTAGTGGGCCAATGGGGATAGGACAGAGATTGGTTAAATGAGATACTAACCTCAAATTTTTTAGTAAAAGGCACTATGCCAATTGGATACAAATATTAAAAATAAACATCAGACCTATTGTGTATTCACTCCATCAGTACACTGTTTTGGACCATTGTATACTACTATGCCTTTCCAACCCAGCCAATTTGCCATCAAACTTGCCATTATTGAAAACTTGTCACCTTTAATCTCATGAAATTTCCTGCATTTATCTTAAGTCATCTTAGTTATTTCACTACTCTATATATTCATGATCTGGCCCATGTCCTATGCCAGTGAATATATAGTGTAAAAGGGTTGTATTAAATATATTTTTTTTTGCAGATATTGAATCACATATTAAAAACTATTTATAAATAGTAATATTTTTATTGATACTATATAAGCTAAGCATGGTTGCTACATATTAATAAATATTTTTTAATAATTTGAAACGGTTCCAGGTCTATAAGCAAAAACAAGTAAAACGCATCTATTAAAAAAACTTCCTTTCAAACATATGGAAATACGCTTTTTAATATAATTTCTAATAAAAGCAATATCAATCAGTAGTATTCTGTGCAATATACAGGTCCAGAGAGTAGTCACAATATCAATTCATCCACATTCCATTCCATTCTCTTCTTTGCCCATTTCTTCAATTCCTAATAACTCTTCCCATCTCTTATATCATCGAATAATGTCAATACCTTCCGTCCTTTCTTTGTATTTCCACTCACCATTCCCTCCAAAACATCTTTCATTAAACTATAATTTCTTATCAATATATGTCCAATCCAGTTTCTCTTTCTCTCTCTCTGATATTTTCAATCAATCTTCTTTCCTCATTGACTCTTTTCAAAATTTCTTCATTTGTTATTTTACTTATCCAACTGAGTAAAATAACAAATGAAGAATTTTTGAAAACAGTAAATGAGGAAAGAAGATTGATTAAGAATATCAGAGAAAGAAAGAGAAACTGGATTGGACATATACTAACACATAATTTTTTGATTAATTTGATCTATATGTCCCTCTCCCGATTAATATGACGAAAATATGTATAATTGTTAATTTTAATTAAATATTATCTATCTTATTCTCTCCTTACTAAAAAATTGAACTTATAAGACTTTTTAGCATTTATCATTAGTTCTATTTTTTTGCTTTCATCTATTAGTTTTTTAAACATTCCCTCAAGCTTATATGTATTTTTTGATATCATTTGAAAATTTTAGATGACTTAAATAATCTCCATTTTTTTTTGTTTAAATTCCCATATTAATTTTCAAAATACTTCCCATATAATAATTGTAAATATTTTTAGGGATAATGAATTACTCTACTGCATACCTTTTATAAATGTTAACATTTTTATAGATACTATGTAATCTAATCCCTTTCTTATAAATCTATACATATTTTTTAAAATATAAAATATTTTGAATATATGTTTTTGTGATATTAAGCTTTAATCTCCTAAAAATGCTTACAAGCCAAATGTCTTTTTTACAATTTACAAATTCAAAATCAATGGTAACTTCAACTTCGCTTAATTTTTAGTTACGGATTAAAATCATTTTTATATTGAATTTTTTATTTTATTTTATTTATATAGCTTTTAATTTAAAGTTCTTATTAAAAGAATTGTAATGGATTTCTGTATTGAGAAAAGATATTGATAGATCAAAATAATTTTATATTTTAATTTTCACTCTTTTAAATATTATCGTTATCTTTTTATCTTCTGATACATCTTTATTATTCAGACATTTGATACATAGATTTAGCAACAATTTATTTATTTGACCCATTTTCAGCTTCTTTTAATACTTGAGTAATAAACCTATCATTTTCAGGAAATTTTTCGTTCTTCATTGATCTAATTGCATGTCTACATATATCTTCAAGTTAAAATAGTACTTCAGAAGATGATGTAATTGTACGAGTTATTATTTTCTGCTTCTTTTTAGTGATATAATTTTTGTAGAATTAATTCATACATTTCATGATGTCGATGAGCGGTCTTTTTATCTAATGTCAACAGGTAGTATTATACTTTTGAGACTTTGTTATTTAACTCTTTTTGCCAAGTCACAGTCACAGTTATAATATTTACTTACAATGTAATAAGCACTCCGCACTTGCGTCTTACTATAAAACGAGAGTATCCTTGCATTTAACATCGCTGATATAATATTATATATCATAGCAACGGCGCAAGTGAGGAGGAATGATTATTTTCTAAATAGTTGTAATACTTATATTATAACAAGCTTGAAAGGCTGAGTTCGAATCCTCTACAATTACTTCTAAATATTATTAATATATTTTTCTAATATCTCCAAAAGTTAATTTTTAACATTGGCTAGATTCGTTTTAAATTTTGTAAACATTTTTAGTACATAAAAAAAATAATTATCAAAAGCATTTACTTATACTTTGACACAAAAAATTTTTCCTGAGAAAAAGTGCTGATTGACATTTTCTTAATATCATGCTGCTATAGCTATCTGTTTAGAGATTTTGTTACTTTTTTTAAAAATGACAAAATCACAAATGAATCTATTTATTTATTTATTAAAAAATTTGAAGATTTCAATAATTTCAAATAGATGGCAAAGTCAAAATAATTTAATCCAGATTTCACATATTTGATGGTTTTTATTTTTTATTCTTTAATCTTGAAATTGCAGGTTTATTTAAATCTATTGTGCCACTATAAATTGATACTCTGCAAAGTTTCTAAGATTACTAAAATTATAGACAGTAACCGGTATAAGAAAGGTAATGCGGTATGCGAAAGATTTGGATAAAGAATTTATTTCTACAAAAGATGGGATGATTGTGTTAGGAGGATTGTTGAGTGTTATAGTGGTAAGGAATGGGATAAAAAAAAAAATAGATTTATTAATAAAGAATAGGGAGTTAGAGAGATGGAGAACTAGTATGGAGAGTAAAAAGAGTATATATATATATATATAATATATACAAACCATTATACAATTACAAATATCCAGTAACGCCCTCTGTTTAAAGATCTATATCTCAATAATAGCAAACCTTAAAATGATACTTAAAATGATCATTTTAAGGTTTGCTATTATTGAGATATAGATCTTTAAACAGAGGGCGTTACTGGATATTTGTAATTGTATAATGGTTTGTATATTTTCTATAATTATTTCAGTTAGTGTTAACAGTAACTTTCTTTTCATATATATATATATTGAAACTATTATATGTTGCTAGGCTTCCGATCTGATAATAGTAAAGAAAGTAATTTATTATTTATTGCTCAAACGGGATCTTTAGCAACAAGAGAATATACATGTAAGTGGGAAAATATGGGTGATTTAGTCTGTAAATTATATAAGGAAGGAATAGAAAATATTAGGCATCTGTTAATTGAATGTAAATGCTTGAAAACAAAAAGGGTACATATAATGAAGTTATGGAAGAATAAATATGAAAAAAAGTGATTATACAGAAAGTGGATTATTGGTTTTTATGCTGGGTTTGGGAAAAGTTAAGGGGGATTTAGATATAAAGGCCATAGAGTTGACAAAGATTATGTTGTGGAAATGAGATGGAGCAGAATATGGGAAAAGTTAGAGTGGGGAATGGAAAATAAAGTGGTTAATAGTTTCTCTGGGTATAATTCTTAGAGATTCCTGACTCCATTTAAGGAGAAGTCACAGTACATCACATCACATCACTAGATCGAGAAGAATCTTCAAAGATCATAGTAATAATTTGTTTATGCAGTGGTCACATAATGGAATTTTGTGTAATCTTACATGGAATCTATAAATTATACTTTATGTTTGAAACAGAGAACACTTAGTAGCTAATGTTATAAGAGAATTAAAGATAGGGACACTTAACTAAGGTTTAAATATTTATTAGATTCATTTTTAATACTAATTGTTTTCCCAATTCCTTTTTTCAGAACACTTCAACTGACTCAGTTCAAAATTTAAGCCAAAAGTGAAATATAAATTTTAATTCAGATTCATTTTTCTTTTTACAATAAATTCTTAAATATTTTATGTCTGTTTCCTGAAGGAACATGTGTCACACAAAAACCTATGAATAACAGTGATCTAGGTTTATTCTAGAGTCCTGTCCAAATAGGTGTGAACTTTAGGTCAACTTACTAATAAGAATGGGCAATATCATGTACCACTCAAACCCTCTACATTTCACATTAAATAATTATGTTCAATTCCTTAAGAGGCACTACAAGTGTCTGTTATTTGCTTTCAGCCATTGAGCATCCTTTTTACGTACACCAGGTTCTGATATAAATTTCCTCTGTTTGCTTATACTTCAAACTCTTAACTTATATTTACCCCTCCCCCATTCCTTTTTGTCTTTCCAGATCAAGCAGTTCACATTTTGGGACTCAACACTGTACAAACATTGAACACAATAAAAAAATTAAAATTATAAATAATTTTAAGGAATAAAAGTTAATAAAATAACACCATGCCCCCTTTTTTGATTCAATCAAAATAACATTAAAAAATCACTCTTAAAAACATGGTGAAACTTTTATGTACAAGTAATTCTGTTAATGGGGTCTAGAATTTTATTATGTTAATCAGAATAAAAGTTATTTAAGTAAAAGTTTATACTTACTCTGACCAATCAACTGTTCCACTTTCAACAAGTGGATAATGTAACTTATTTGATTTCAGTTCTGAAACTGCTTGCATGAATCCTTTGTTTTGTTCAATGACTGTCTGCCATATCCTCAGCTAGCTTTCTGAACTCATGCTTTCCCTAATTGACAATTGTTCAAGTGGCTCCAGGTGTGCCTGTAAGATGTATTTCCCTGAGAGGCAAGTTTTGATGTTGTTTATCTGGAGAACATTTTTTTGGTGCTGGTTAATAACACTTTTTAGCAATTCTGGAGAATTTTTATCTTTTTTCTTTTTCTCTTTTTTTCATTAACAAAAGCAACCTCCACAATTTATATGTTTTTCAACAAACAGGATTCACACTTTGCAGTTTATTTTTAGATATATTTTGACACATCTAATTTCTATCCATTTATTCTCACTGTATATCTTTAATAAATGGAAAAGTTCTTGATCAATTAGCATAATAGAGAGATTCTAGAAATATTTTTAATTACAAATACTTTTTATCTGGATTTCAACAATAGAGGTAATTGCAAAAATCTATAATTTTCTCCCCAACCCACATTTTTCCAAAAGTTACAATAAAAACAACTTTTAACAAAAACAAATCTCAATATCTTATTTTATTTTGCATTATAATAAATTAATAAAATGAAGAAATCCTGATTTTCTTAGAGATAACAAAAAAAAATTAAAAAGGTTCCAAAGGTAATTTATTGATTTAAAATATTTTTATAACTATGCACATTTTTTATTAAAGCAAAATATAAGTGCACTATATATATATATATATATATATATATATATATATATATATATATATATATATATATATATATATATATATATATATCAATTCAAATATTTAAAATAAATATTTAAATTCCTTAATTATGTAAATTATTAAGTGGATTTCTAGTTGCAAATTTGTTTATATCTATTAAATTTATACATTTAATTAATATATATTTATGTGTGTAAGAACAATATTCATAATTATTTTAAATAAAAACTATTTAATAATGATTATTAAAAGGCACTTTTAAATTTCAAGCTACTGTAAAAGAATCATCTATACAGGCTAATAAATATTATTTCAGACTAGTAAGAAATAATTACCAATAAGTGATCTTATGCGTGGTATAGTGACTATGCAAAATTTTACCCTGATTTGCTGCGGATAATGATCAGACTGAATCTTACATTGAGTACAAACTTTTATTACCATCCAGATATATTTCCTGATAATAATCCTTTCCACATTTATAGTATCATTCTCAAGTCATGTAAAATAGTATGCTTGCAATTTGGATGAAAAAATTTATGAAAACTAACATTCTTAACTATAACAATAAATTTATTTAATATAACAACAATAGAATAGCACCAATATAACTTTATTTATATTTACATAATTAACACAATAAAATATAAAATATGTATGATGAAAATATTTTTTTAAAAATAGTGTTTCATTCTATTATATCTAAATTTATATTTCAATATTTTAATTTTTATTTATAGACAACAAATATTTTGCAACTAACATTTCTTTTTATACTGTTATTTAATTTATTATTCATTCAGTAAAGTCATTTAAAAGTTCTCAGCAAGGTTATCTTATTTTTTGTTTTCTATTGAGTTCAACACTTTTAAGCAGTAATACTAATTTAAAATTGAGATTTCTGGCCATAATGAATGTATTTCTTGTAGTTTTATGTTAACATTTAGAAATGTTCTAACTTAAATATTTCATTAGAAACAATGTCCTTTTCCAACATTGTGCCTTCATAATTGAGAGCATCAAATATGCTGAATATGTGTAATTTTTTTCTTTCTTGGTGATTTCTTCTTACAACACTTAGTCAACTAGTAAGTTTCTTTTTAATATTAAACTATCAAATTGTGTTACACTATTCACAAATAAGATCTAGTATTAGCAGATATTCCTAGGCAATATTCAGTTTTAAGTTTTTATCACCACTCCATGAAGATAGATAAATTTGTGGAAAAATTATGTTGGGCACTTTAATTAAACTTGTACCCCATTATTGGAAATACATATGAATATATGAGAATCCAAATCATTTTTTTAATTCTAATTTTTAATCAGAATGAAGAATAACTTAACTGATCTTTTCCAGTTTTTGAAAGTAGACAGTAGTCTGAAGTATTTTTTTGTCTGGCAACTCAACAAATTTCCATAGCAACTTAATATTTTGAAAATAATTAACATTATTTTTGAATTATTATCTTAAAGTACCAAGAAATACTTTTTTAATTTCTAAAAATTTTGTTTTCAACTTGTCAATACATTAATGATTTGATTTAAAATACATAAATAACATTATTACAGTTTTTTAACCACATAACTTGTTTAAATTTTTGTAACAATCATACATGTGACATATGTCAAAAGGATACACCATTGTTTTCCTGAAAGTTTGTGATGATGGTATTTTAGTTGTATTTATATATTGGACTACTTCTGTCATCTAATTTTAAGTATTGAATGTCTTTAGAAAAATTTAACTTTATTTAAATATTCTGATTACATTAATCTGTTTAATAATAGCACACAGGTTAGTATATGAACAACATTTTAAGAGATATTAATCTCGTCTTTTCTTTGGGGATTGTTGGCCTGACAAGAGATAATACTAGCATAGAAATCGACCAGAACCATTAGATAGTTGAACATTAAATTTTAAGATAACACTCTAACCAAATTACCCATCCTGTCAAAGGCAATAATAGATAAGTATATGAAATTTCTACTACAGTTGTCATTATCAGGATGGCTCATTTGCTTAGGATGTTATCTTAAAATTCAATATTCAAAGATCTAAACATTCAGTTCAATTCCCATGCTAGCACTGTCACTAGTCAGGCCAGCAACAACTGAATAAGAGAGAAAAAGAATATCTCATGAAATGTTGGTGCAAATACTAACCTGTGTGATATTACTAACAGTTGAATGTAATTAGAATACTTAAATAAATTTAATTTTTAAAGACATTCAGTAGTTAACTTAGAAATAGTACAATTTATAAATAAAAGATTATACTATGTGTGTATAAAAGAATGTCATGATCGTACTATTTTCAAAATAATTATGTTAAAAGAAGTTATAAAACAATTTAGCTTTTTATTCTTAAGCAATAAAATTAGAAAAAAAAAGTTTGAACTCCATAATAATTAACTGAACTTGTGTAACATTATTTAAATCAAAATTCATAAACTACTAATTATATTTATATTAAATATATTTCTTATTATACTGATTATATTTATATTAAATATATTTTTATTAACTGATTATACAATTACTTTTTAATTTATTAAACTTCAGACTGAATCCATGTATGTTCAAGTTAGTTTGCTTAAAAATATGTGTATAAAAAGAAATAAGCAATATGAAATGCGTGGTAAATTGACATTTTTCTTAGTTTAATTCAAGAAATAATAAATATTATATTATACTTCTGATTAATAACATGGCATATATATATATATATATATATATATATATTAAAGCAGTCAATCTTAGCTTAAGATTGTCCTTCATGTTTCTACCTACTAACCCGTATTCAACCCCTATATCCCATCCCGCTCCTTTTGTCGTATATATATTTTTTATGTATATATTTGGAATGCGCGCCTAAATTTATAGTTTAACTTTCAATATTTATGATTATTAATTCTATTATTAATTATTAGTTTTTTTTATATTAAAGTAGCATAGGTGTGACTCAAAAATATATTTATAGGAGCAAAACTTACTAACAAAATATTGATTTTTTTAAAGATTTTATTATACGTCATTTTTTAACTTTTTCTTTTTAAATTGCTTGTTTTTTATTAAACTTTTATAAAATCCAATATGGAAGATGCTGCAGTAATTGTCTAAAAATAATTAAGGGTTGGAAGCACTATTGTTTTAATCTGGGGTAGGTATTTTTAATTAAAGTTTTACTTAAAAGGGGATTAAGATTAGAGATACTTTTGTTAAAAACATGTTGTCAAATCTATTTCTAATCTGGAAATAGATTTGAATTTATTTTTGGATGTTATCTTACTGTTGCATCTTCAAAAACAACTGATAAAGAAAAAGTATAAAATGACTGAATTTTGAGTCACAGATTAGATTAGCTACTATTGAGAGAACTGATTGTAAACGTATTACACGTCACTTGAAACTTAAATAATGTAGCCGTAAATCCATCACTTCTCGGCCCGGTTGGGTCATCATCTTCAGCGGCCATCTCATTCTGCTGCCCAAGAGGAAGTAAAAGCCTGACCTAAGAACTTTAATGCTAATAGAAGCTTGCAGTTATTTAAGAACTTTCATTTCAATTGCCATGCACGTGCAATATTTTAAATCGGACTCTTAAAATTGCCAGGTAACTTTTCAAGCCATCACCGCAAACTAAATCTAACCTAACTCATCTATAAAGATTTCTTTTAATATATTATTTAACTTTGTTTTTGTTAATATATAATTTGCTCTTAGTTAATTTCTATATATAATATGTAAATTGCTCTCAAATGATTTCTTTAAATTTAATTCTATCTCATATGCTCTAACTTTCTTTAACTTTGGTGTGGTTAATTACTTATAGTTATTTATTACTTGATTTTATATGTATACTCGTATTATTATTAAATTGCCAATCTCACAACCTGGTGAGGTTAATTTCTAAAAATCTTTTCTGTCATTTTTTTAACTAAACCTTCATGAAAAGGTTATTAACGTCCCCTTTAAATATACATATATAATGCATTATAAATTAATACGTTCGCCAGATTGTTTTTACGAATCAACATTTTAGGCTAGTTTTTAATATAAAATATATATTTGTTTAACTCTGGATTTTCTACCCAGGGAAAATCCAGAACTCAAGCTAATTAACACTCTGAAACATTTATTTTATAATATTTATTAAATTCTGAAAGGGTGACTTATAATTTGTTTTCTATATAACTGCTAATTTTACTTCATTTTCATACTCTCAACATATCAAATACCGTATTTAAATATTCCAGTTATTATAAAAATCACTGAAGGTGGGAGTGAATTATTTTAAAGATCAGAAAACGGATGGGGGTAAATCTTAATGTTTCTTCTACTAAATAAAATTTTCATGTATATTTTATTAAATGAAATCTTCTCTCTATATATATTATAGTGGCATAGCATATTATTTATATAAATTATAGTATTCAAACAAGGGTCATTTATTTTTAAAGCAGTAAAACTTTTCCAATGTCGTTAGGAACATTCATTCATTCATTCTGCATTACTAACATTTAGCCTATCTTCGTATATATATATATATATATATATATATATATATATATATATATATATATATATATATATATATATATATATATATATATATATATATATATATTAAGTGCTTCTGGTCTTAATCTGGGGGTTGTGACAAGTTCGAACCCATAGATTTCTTCTCGTATCTCATTCCGTAGATAGTTGAGCTATTTGGAATCACATTTATTTGTATTAAAATGCCTCTGGTGGTAATCCCATAAGTTTGGCACATGCTATGCATATTCTTTCTTCGTATAAAAGGGCCACTGACGGTGACCCCTAAGTCTGGCACACGCTATGCCCATTCATTTCTTCATATAAAAAGGTCTCTGGCAGTGATCCCTAAGTTTGGCACATGCTATGCCCATCCACTTCGTTTTCATCCAGAAGCATGACTTTTCCTATTATTTTTAGGCTATTATGTCAGCACCGCAAACTTCTTCGTATTATTATTTCTTTTGCTTCATGACCCAGTTTTAATGCTCTAATATTAAAATTGTGCTCTGCTTAAAATATATATAAATGCCAACTACTACTAGATTTATTATTAACATTATAATATATAAATTTATTTCAATCTTACAATCCCACCATCCATGGTTTATATATCTATTTAAGAGTATATATGCCTTGGGAAAAATAAAGCGTTCATCTTACTACTGTTTAAATAATTTTTCATTAAATATTTTGTCATAGATTCAAATATAATAAAAGTTTTTCAAATGTATTTTATTTATTTTCACATTCGTAATGGCATGAAAATAATGTATCGTATATCTGTAATGAATCTCAGAATGCTCCCTGAAATAATGTTAGTCACCATATTTCAGAACCGTAATCCAAAGCGTTGATAGCAATTTTATGTAACTTCTTTCTAATATTGATTGGCATCTTAATATTGAACCCACCAAAGATGTGTGTTTATTAATAATATATTATTGAACTAATAAAGAGCATATGAGAAATAATAGCGTGAATGACACTATGTAATCATCTACCGCTTGCTCATTTACACACACACTAATGTATATAATTAATTTATAAATGTACAATAATTTTTTAGTATATTATAATATATTTTATTGTCTAACTTATTTGAGTAGTTCGAATTCCTTTTCCTCCACGTCCACCTATTACAGCCATGCTTATGTATATTTTAATATAAGTATAGTTAATAGATGTCTCATTGTTTTGCTCAGCTTTGCTAGTCGGCCGGATTAAGATTAATTCTTGTGTGTCATCACTAGTATGTTATTCATTAGGTGTTTAGTCTGCAGCTTAGAGAGTGGGTTCGAATTCAGGTTGGTCCTTGATCTAAATCTCTGGCTTGACTGGGTTTGAAGTACATTTTGTGAGTTCCAGCTCATGTTAGATGGGTAAACATGTTTTGACCGGCACAATATACGGTACAAAGCAAGCACATACTACAAAATGCAAATCTTTATTCATTATCTACTATCCTCCCTAATTTTGGTCAGATTATTAAAATTAATATTTACATTAGTAATGTAAATGAGTATTTATCCTCATCACCATTACATCTAGTAAAAACTATTACATCTCGATTATCACCTTATCAATATATATATATATATATATATATATTGTAATGGGCACATACACTGTTACATTATTTTTTCTAAACATTAGACATGAAAAATAAAAGTTCGCAAATAAAAACTTCTTTTTTAACAATTAAAAATTGAAAGTTAAAAATCATCTAAAGTCAAATATATAAAATCGCACAGATGAAAAATTATTAAAAGAAAACTTTATTTATTAAAAAAAAGAAAAAGTTTTAAAACTTAATATTAAAAAAAGACTTGAAAGATTTAAAGATAAAAAGAATGTACAATAAATTAATTAATGCTATTGTTCAATGGAAACGATTATTTTAATTAGTTAAAAGTAAGCTAACTCTTGGGCATTGCAAAATGTATCAATAATGGTCAGATAGGAAAGAAAAAACAATAGAAACTAATAGCCAAATAAAAGAAATCCCTCAGGAAATGAACCTCTATGAAAAGACCATCACCATCATCATGATGTAATGCCCATTCAATCCAAAATTCTAATATAAAAGAAAAAGTTTGGTAATAAATTTTAATGAAGAAAGAGCTGGGAGAGAAATAGATATGTGATGAGAGAGATGTGTTAGTGCTAGGAGAGTTGAAGGAGAAGGGATCGAAAAGATGCACTCTTCAATTTCTTCAGTTTTTAAAAAGGAAAAGAAAGAGGAATGACCAATCATTTTCCTATTGAGGACCACAGGGCATCAGGGAAATTAACACTGGCTCCAAATTGCAAGCAACTGTTAAGCATGGATTTTTAAAACAGTAAGAACTCTAACTAATGAACTTTAATTCTAAAAAAGAAACTTTTCCAGTATGTTAAAACCGTAAGAACATTAGTTAATTAATGAACACTAAGTATAAACTTTCCCAGTATTTAAGTTATTGCAATAGAAATTCCTATCTGACCAAACTTAATCAGTTATTAATAATTATTTTATTGAATGTATTATTATTTTTGTAAATCATTTCCATTAATTTATTTTTTCTGTTCTTTTAAGTTTTTTATTATGATTTTTTTTTTTGAAAATAAATTATATAAATGTTAAATTTAAGTCCGAGATGAATGGCTGCATAAATTTGTAAAGTTATATTAATTAATTAAGGGAGGGTTAATCTTGGGTTATTTGTTTCATAGTTAAATTGGGTTAATCGGTTGGGTATATTGGTGTAATTAGTAAATGTAGCATGAGATTAGCTACATGCAGGATCCTATTATATGTAGCCCTTGGGAAAATTAAGCCCTATATCTCACTGACCATCAGAAACAGAGGGTATTCCCTGCTCCTTGGATCACCCCTTTTTAACCTATGGAATGGAATAGTAAGATGGAAAATGCAGTCCCTTCCTATGGAGTTTTTTTATTGTTGTTTTTCTGCCAGACAGATGTAGTATTCCTGTACTGGATGAGAGTCAATGTCTTCTATAACCATGCTGTTCTGATGTACATTCCTGACAGTATGGTATTTGTGCTGTCATATTCATGCTGCATTGATTACATCGATGTATCAGATAGATTGATGTTAGTTTGAAGGTGAACTTTTGGCCTAAGATTAAATCAGGGATAGAATATTTTTCTTTTCAAATGCAATCTATGTAGTCTATTTATATTCGACAGTCAAATAAAATAATAAATTCATCTGTGTGAACTTCAAAAATAAAAAAAGTTAAAAATATAAATTAAATGTTAAAATTAAAGTAAAAGTTAGACTAAAATAATAATTCTAAATCTTATATAAGTTTAAATAAATGTTTGTGTGTGTTATTACTGGCAGTGGCTTCTTTTATTTATTTATTTTTAATATTGAAAAATATTTCAAGAATTTATATTTTATAAATCTCTGCATCACACTGAGCTAGTGGCATGGGCTGATGGTCGGAATAAAATATATATGTAAAATTTGAATCTTAACTTATGTATCTGTCTACTACTATAAAGTTTCCAGGTTCAAATAGCCTGGTGGCTCCCTGTACGGCAGATACAGTAAGACTAAATGATCCATGATCTCTCCAACCTTTATAATATATATATATGTAAAATCTTGCATTAATCTGTTACTATTAATATAAGGTAATCATTATCTGATAATCATCAGAGGATGACTTCTATAATAATTATATTTACCAAAATACTCCATTAAATACTTACTGAATGCCCAACATATAGATATCAATAGCAGCAGCAGTTATGTTTTTTACCTTTTTATTACTTATGGACTGACAAAAATAAAAAAGAATCATCATCATAAGTGATAACTTTCTTTTATTAACAAATTAAATTACATATTGACACACCCTATTACAGATAACTTTTTCTTTAATAGCTATTATACATATATTTTCTTTTTTCGATGACATACTTTAAAAGATATATTACTAATAATAACACTTACTTAAATTTTCTTGCATTAACTTCGTAAATGATTGTCTACTTCTATCAAACAGTACTTCAGAAAACATTTTTCTTGAATTTATCTAAAAATATATATATATATATATATATATATTAAATAAATATTCATTTACAATACTACCAACTATTTAACCAATTTAAACTAGTAGTGCAAACTGAAACCATTTGATTTAGTAATAACAATAATACTTGTCTGAATAGTATGCCAAAAGCCATACCACTTATAACTGAATACTATAACTGATATCAGAATTACTAGCTAGATACAAATACTTTATATGTGTGTAAAAATTTTATGCATAACTTCTCTGAATTTTCACAAACAATAAATGTTCTTCTACAACATATATATTCATGAAAATAATATATATATATATATATAAACATCAAACACAATTACTTTTCTAGACAGCCACTTATTAATATTTCAATCAGAAAACTAGTTTTCGTCAGAAATTACAGCAAAATGTCTTCCTTCAAAATTTAAACATTTAAAATCATTTGCATATTTGGTAACTTAATAAATTCCTATAAGTTAAAATCCTGTTGTAAAAAAACTTTATTGATATTTTTTTTAGAAAAAGACAAAAATCTTTAACTATATTTTTTTGAAATTTTACAAAAATAATAATTCATGTCTAAGCAATAATTACATACAATAAAACGTTTACAAAAGATTGCACATTCAAATTAAAATTCAAATATATATAAACAAAAAAACATATAAAATATATAAATTATAACTTATTAATATATAAGCAAAAAGAAATGAATAAAAAATATAGCATTAGGAAACTAGGTAATTCAAGAATGCCTATGTTCATATTCATATCTTGAGGATGTAAAGTTTAAATTTAAAAATAAAAAAAAACTTTCTTATTATTTTCTCTTCTCTTATAGAGGAAAAAATATTCTGCAATATGACCTTTCTTAAATCATTAATTGAGTGATCTAGTATATTGAAGTGTTTGGAAACTGGTCTGTCTTCATTTTTATGTAAAAGATCAAATCCATGGTTAATTATTAACTGAAACACAGGCTTATTATATACCTGTGTCTATATATGTAATATAGGGTATATGAGCACAGACTTTCACATGACCCACCACTCTCCACTCTATCTAATAACACTGATACACTCAAGCACATACATGCTGAAAAGATAAATAATCACCAATATACGTATTTCATGCTAAACCAGCAATCATCAGTTGGTCCAGATTATCATCTCCCACACATATATACTATAAGTGTTCAGATATATATTAAGATAGACAATCTTCATACTTTAATGGACAGGCTCCAATTTACTACACACTCCAACTCTTCAACCGTCCATCCAATTGAAAATCTGATGATGGAATACTCGAAGGCCCCCTGAGGCTGACATTCTTGTCACACCCATGTTGACCAACTGAGCCAAAGGCAGGATGGCTCAGTTGGTTAGAGTGTTACCTTAAATTTCAATAATCAAGAATCTAAAGACCCAGGTTCGAATCCCATGCTAGTACTGTCACTGGTCAGGCCAGCAACACCTGAAGAAGAGGGGAGAAAAATACCTCTCGAAACGTTGTGCGTATACTAACCTGTTTGCTGTGATATTACTAACAGTTAGTCCATATACTAACCTGTTTGCTGTGATATTATTAACATTTGTTTGCTGTGATATTACTAACAGTTGGTGCATATACTAACCTGTTTGCTGTGATATTACTAACAGTTGAATGCATTTGGAATATTTAACTAAAAATTAAACTTTTCTAAAGACATTCAACACACATATTAGATGATGGAAATAGTCCAATATAAAAATACAGCTAGAACACCATCATCACAAACCTTCAGAAAAACATATTACTAGTCTGTTTTAATTAATTTTTATCTGCTAGTTCCAGAAAGTCTCTCATGCAAGACTAGAAAATCCTTTATCTGCTTCACTATGTCAAGCTGATAGAAGACATGTCAAAAACTCATCTCTGAATCATCCAAATGTGTGTCCTCTATATACCAACCTTAGAATCTAATGTCCAGTGCTACAGAAAGAACCAGCTGCCAAACCAAGACTTAATAGACATCTGCATATTCAAAATGAATGTGAAATAGTGATTTAAACCTTCATCCACTATAGCTATGGTTTTAAGAATCAACTCTTTTAATACCTAAAGACTGAACCTGACCGTATGAAAGAATAAATATAAATTTTAAAATAATACTTAGTTAATTATTATTTCTGACTTAATGAAAAATGTTAATAAATAATAATTTATTTTTAGTTTGTTTACAAGCAAGTAAGGCAAGAGATGATTGATTGGTCTCTTTATTATGCCACTATTTAATCGATGATAACATATAAAAATTAATCCACAAAAGGAAATTGGCTTGTCATCATGATCTCTTGCCATACTATTAAATGTTGTTATGTCAATCAGTTATTTCCACTTTGTATAGTTAATAATAGTATATTAAATTAGCAAAATTTTAAAAATTATTACTATGAGGCAAGCCTGCTCCATAAAAAACTAGATTAAGATTATGTTAAATAGATTTTAGCTATGACTAATTAGTCTTGTATTTGAATTATTATGATTGATAACAATGTATGGTTGTCAATCTGTCAGATCATGTCATGAGTTGCATCTGAAAGTTATTCTGATGTGATGCATTAGTATTAGATGATTGTAACACCACTTGCAACTGCTGATCCCTCACAATCATTATCTTATTTAAACAGTGATGTGTGGTAGATAATCAATTCCTATCATATGCCATCTATTTTACTTTATACATGACAAAGTTATGCATATGTGACTGCTAGTTATTGTATGCTATACACACAGCAGAAATTTAACTCCTACCATTGACTTACAATTATCACATATATTTTCTCTTTTATAGATACCATTGTAGTACAGATGTAAAGCCATTTATTTTACAATTAAATTTATTACTTATTGTGTACTAATATCATAACCTGTAATTGATAATAACAGTCAATGAGTAATATCAGCCTTAATTTATAAGCTTGTATCAGTTATCATTAGATTATAGCAGTGAGGATAGTAGAGAGCAGTTGTGTCTATGCAGTAGATTGGAATCTATTTAAACAATTAATGAGAAGAATCTACATTAATACCATCAAATAGGAATTATTTTAAAATATTGAATTTTTACACCACTGTATACTATATCTGTGAATAATTAGAATTAAAATAAAATCAATCTAATCAAATTTGGAAAGGTTTATTTACCTTAAGTTAAATTAAGGTACAAATTAATTCACTGAAGTAACCCCAGTGTATGTTTTGTGTTATTTATACATAAATAGTGTTGAATCATTATTTTTGGTATTTTATCATATTTATTTGCAATCAATAATTTAGATAAATAGTTGAGAGTCTCTTGCTTTTTCCTTGACCTTAGTGGGCTGTATAAGAAAAATTTGGTATTCTGTGATATCAGAATGTGAAATGCACATGTAGATTGCCATCAGGTGATTTGCATGTCAGTTGTACAATTCTGTCACTTATATTTCCTATGTCATATACATTTCACTTGTTTAGCTTTACAACATCCATAAGTACCAGATTTAAACCCTGAAAGAATATCCTTTTAGATGCCTACACAACTGTACAGGTATAGCCGCATATATATATATATATATATATATATATTAATTCTAATGTTTTCACGGATAAAAGATGTCATATTATTATTACTATTTGCGGGATATTCCGTGTAGTGAAAAAGCTAAATGCTGACGTTTCAGTACAATATCAAGTACCTTCCTCAGAGCGTCCTCTTTCTTTTAACGCTAAATCCGATGTAGGCCAGAGTAAATTTAGCCTTAATGAAAGGGTTAAGGTTCATATAAGTAGAGTTAAACATAGGTATCTTAACTCAGCTTTATATATTCATGAATTGAATACAGGTCATAGAATATTGTTTAACAATGCTTCGGTTATTTTTAATGAAAAGAATGAGTTAAAAAGAAGAATAAAGGAGACTTTGATGATAAAACTCCTTGATTCTGAGGCTATCAATCTTATGAAGACTTCTTTTGATATTAAGGGAAGGTGGAGTTTGAAATGAATTATGGGAAGGTTTGTTTGTTTGTATATATATATGTTTTCCTTTAGGTTGATTTTCACTTGAGAAGGTCTATTTGTAGTAGATGAAACCATGGTTGTGTAAGGATTTTGGTAAAATTTTGAATTTAATCTAGTACTGTATTGTTTTATGGTTTTGCATATATATATATAAAAGCAAATAGCTATGTTTGTAATCTAATTGGTATAGTGAAATTACAATGATACTTACTTAAAGGTAATGTCTATAATTTATAGTTTATTTTTGTTTTAAAGTAAATTTGTATTATAATATGCTTAAATCTTATGTATATATGTTTGTTCCATGTACCACCATGATACATATATACTGTCTTGTTATTCGATCATTTATATATTTTCTAAGATGATTTCCAATTACATGTAAATAAAAATCATGCGATATACATCTGTTTTAGCTTATCATGCTGATTATGTCTAAAATTTGTTTAGACAGTAAATGTTTGTCAAGAATATATCTCAGGTTATAAATAAGATTTAGCCAACTGTAACTACTGCTAAAATCTTGATAAAAGATAAATGATTGAATGGTAGAAAACATCCTGTTCTGGGAAAAAGACAAAAGAGAAAAAGTTATTTTGGTAATTTAAAATATAAAATCTTAAAGATGTTAATTGCTGAGCATTCCAAAGAAAATTTGTTATGAAATAATATATCATGGTGTTGGCTGAATATAAATAAGAGAGGTTTTTCTATGCTAAAAAAGACTGTGTAAAATTTAGGAAGCATCAACTAACATACTTCATGTCAATTAAACTTTAATATGGCAGAGTATGACAGGAAACATTTGCTGTTTCTTCAAGCCCAGGAATGATAATCTCCATCCTATGTACCAAAGTGGTATATAATCATCTTAGTTATGGAAGACATTTCCTGTCAAAAGACTTGCTGCACTAAGATGTCAACAAGAAGAATGCTGCCTATCCTGAGAACAAAAATTGCATCGAACTCACCTCCACAAAGTACCATCAGACAAGCTGCACCTCAGAAGTTTAGATAAAACCTCCTAAAAACACTCTGCAAAGAACTTTGTAAATGAACTTTAATTTTTAACTTTAAAAGCTGTAGCTATCCCTAAAATTAAATGAACGTTCGAAACTAGTTTATATATATATTGGAATTAATAGCTGGAAATTAATCCTTTAAATGCAAGAGTAAAACATATAATGTTTTTAAATAAATTAAAAGATTGTGTCAAGGTAAACTTTGTCAGTAATATTTTTTAGGAATTATCACCTTAACAAGGCACATTTATAAAATACTCAGACAGAAAAACATAAACAAGGCAACAATCAAATCAATAATAAGTTTAACAAAGACATCTATAAATAATCAATACATTCTGATGATTCCAATGATCATTACTATATAATGTCCTAGTGATATTATGTTTTTGTTTTCTGAATTAATATTATACACATCTGAAGCTCTTCCTGTATTAAAATAAAAATCCTGACATATCCCATACAATTTTTTTGCTTATATTTGAATATTGCCTTAATAGCACCATTACATTTTATATCACTATTCCAGGTCTATGAACATAATAATCAATTATTTTGCTTTAAAGCCATTTTATTATATATTTATTTATTTAGCTATGGTATATTTTTATGCAGCTTAACTATTAAGAAAATATCATAGTTACTTGAAGAGATTCAAACTAGAAAATAAACTCTTTAGTTGCTTAAGTAAATTCTTCAGTTCTGCCTCAGTCTTTATAGATTTGACAGTTATAGTGAAATTCATGATTTGTGTTTGTCTATATCTGCAAAGTCATTGATTTCTAGAATCTATTATTTACAAAATAGATGAATATAGATATAATGGATTGATTCTGATGATGAGATTCCAGAAATGTCTTGCAAGATCAAATTTTTCTAAATTAACTCTTGGATGTTAGTTTTTTATGCCATAAGTTTCTATTTGTAGATTTTTGGGGTTCTCGTAAACTATTCACTGTACAGCCTGTGTTGGCGCTGTTTCTGTGTAAAAACACAGAATTATACCGCTTTTGCAGCCGAACTTACAGCTAATATATGAATGATCATTAATATACAAGTAGATCATATGTAGTGGTTATAATATGTGGCCAATTCTTCCGCGTTCAATAACACTACGTCTACTAACAATACTATGATCGTATAGTTTGCCGTTGATTTCATTGTAGGTTGAATTCCTATGCATATTGACAGAATTTGTATTGTTTCTAGAATTTCAGATGAGAGTGTGAGCATTGTCATCTTTTTCAAGTGTTTATTTGTTGATGTTTATGATTTTCTGTATTTCCCAACTGAAAGATTTTTGCGTACTAGTAATTTTCAGCATATTATTGATATTTGTCAAAAAAATTTTTTGGCTAATTTTGGCTTTTTAGGGGGTCAAAAAGGACAAAAATAAAATTTCTCAAGCTCTCTGGCAGACGATTGGAGTTGTTTGCGAAAAAATACCATTTCTGTCATGACTCGGATGAGAGTTGAAAAAGAAAAACAAAATGTCTACCACGTTATTATATTTGTGGGATGTCCCAAACAGAGAAAGTGAGGTAGTTGCATTTTTGCAAGCCCAAAACATCTTACCATTTGTTGTAGTTGATTTAGTTCAGTCATATGTGGTTAATAAATTTATTTTCTGGAAAGAGTTTGTATTTTGTTTGCGATTATTTTTATCTGCATGTAATTAACACCCAGTATGACAGTGTTAAAAGGGGGCGGAGTAGTTTGTTGGACATCTCTTGATTGATTGATCGACTTTTTTTGTTAAAAAAAAATACTTCTTCTTTTGGCATACCTATTCGTTCCATTTAGAAGCAAAAAGAGGTTTTTTATTGTTGTTGTTTTAAATCAATAAACAGCATTAAGTAGATTTTAAAAATGAACCCAAGCTAATTTTTGTTATTAAAAAAGAATAAAAATACCGGACGTTTTATTTGTTATGAAAACAAAAAATCTTTAACAAACTTGTACGACTCTTAAAAAGATAAATAAATAAATCCACAGAATGTAACAAAACTGGTCAACATACATATTTTATGTGTTAAAAAAACAATACCGTGATTGACTTTTTGGTTTTTATTTTGGACGTTTTATTTGTTATTATTAAAAAAAAATCAAAACCCGCCGCCAAAAAAAAACCCCCATATTTATAAATCTAAGAGAAAAAAGAAGTCCCGTTTTATTTATTATTATTAAAAAAAAACAAAAAAATAAAAACCTTGTTTTATTTGTTATTATTAAAAAAAAAAAAAATCAAAACATGCCACCCAAAAAAAAAACCCCGTATTTATAAATGTAAGATAAAATACCGATCAATTCTTTTCGTTTATAAGCAAATACGGATATCTGAGGTGGAGTTTGTCGGACAGGTTTGAATTTTTTTTTGCTAAATCAATCAACAGCAAACCCCTTCATTTTTAATAGAATTCAAAAAGAAAGTGTCGATTCTAATTTTAAATAACAACAACAATAAAAAAAAAGAAAGTCGTATGTAAAGCAAATTGTGTATATTTGAGATATTCCAAAAAAAAGTTAAAACTGCCCCTTATACTTCGAAATGTATCGAATCCAAAACAAAAAAAAAGATGTCTGTAAAAAAGAAACAGTAGATTTATAATGGAAATCTCCCCCCCCCCCAATAAAGGCGTATGTCATAAATTATGTACTTTTGAGATCCAAAAAAAAGGTCAAACTGTCCATTATAGTTTTAAATTTATCAAATGAAAACCAAAAAAAATAATTATGTCCAAAACAAACAACAACAATATATTAAATATTAAAAAAAATAATAATTATGTCCAAAACAAACAACAACAATATATTAAATATTAAAAAGAAAAAATTACAGCCGTATGTCAAAATACGATCTATTAGATCAGGGGTGGGAAAATAGTGGCCCAAAAGCCACATGCGGCCCACTAAGAGTTTTTATGTGGCCCTCCAAGACAATCAGAAAAATCTGCTTTGAACTGAGATTTCCTTCCCGTCCATGACTGAAGATTCATCTCATATTTTCCACTAGGATGGCCACATCAATACACATGCGCAGTGTAGATATGATGTGCAGTGCTTTTCCAGTTGATCTGGTTAATTTCAATTTTGTCTTTGCATTAGCAAATATATACATTTCCAACTTTAGTGAAACCATGAACCCTCTGAAAAAATGTAAAATCGGTGATGAATGTCATGTGTTTAATGAAGAATGGACAAACAATATTTCCTTGGTAATACAGGGAATAAAGCAGTGTTTTTACAGTGTCATGAAAAAAAGGTGCAGCTCTCCATTAACCTTCGCTTCCACAAAGTGGCCCCAATGCGGCCCTCCACCAACCTCTGTGGCCCCAAGTCAAAACAATTGCCCACCCCTGTATTAGATAAAAAAAAAGTCTAGCGGCCCGGTAATGTTATAACGCTTTGTTTTTAACTAGAAACAGCACCACCAAAGGCTGCACAATTAATAGTTTACTAGAACCATTTTTTGTTAACTATCCAGAAAGACAATTTTCATTTGAGATGAGTTTTAGGTTGTGAAATTATACTTCCAATTACTGACAAATGATCTAAGTAACAGCATTTTACATGTTTTCTGTGAGGTAACTTTTCTTTTAATTGTTGTTAGAGAATAAGTAAAATAAGTGGTAGTCTATTACTGTTATTTGCCAATGTAAAGCATTGGAATTCAAATATGAGTGCAATACACATCTACTCAAACTAATGACCTGATAATTAATGAAAAAGCGTTATAGTAATTAATGCGGATATTTAATTAAATATTTGCGATATAGTATTCTACACTATCAATGACCAAAAGCTGGAAATATGCTTTTTAATAAACAATCTGTTCTCTAATATTTTTTACCTGAATATACATACATTCATTGCAGATAAATAAAAACATAAAAGTGACTTTAAAACAGAATAATTAATCATTTATTACAAATGTTTATGGAATATAGATGTGCTATGAATTGGTGCTGTGAAATTACAAAATAATATTTTAAAAAATTATCGTTTATTTATTTTAGGAAAAATCGGTGATATATTAAATCCAACCTTTCAATAAAAATTTTAAAAAAATACTAAGGAATCTGGCATTAAATATACAATTTATTACATTTTTTTCTAATATTTTATTAAAATAACTAATATCAGTTCCAAGAAAAATATATTGATTTCAGTTAAATTATTCCAGTTATATTTCCACGTTTTTCTATCGTACTATTTAAAAGCAGCAAATTAGCAATAACTATAATTGTCGAATTTAAAAAGCTGTAATCCGTTATACTTAATGTACAAATTAAAATTGTATTTTTAAAAGAAATATTTTTAACTATTTTTCATCAAAAATTACTAAATTTCGTCCTAAAATACCTTAGATATTCAATGCCATCTATGTATATATACTCTAAGTCAAAAAGATAATTGTAAAGTTTGAAAAGTAATTAATTTTAAATCTAAGCCAATAAATTTATTAAAGGCAACTATTTTTTTACTTAAACATTTTTTATATAAATTTGATTTTTTTGTTCTAAAGAAAAGTTTTACAAATAACAAATCCGTGCAAGTAGATGCAAATTAATAAAATGTCTTTTTATACGGTATTTAAATCTCAAACAAAGTGTCTGTAGTTAAATCTTTTCTATTCGTATTTTTGTTTGTTAAAATATTAATGACAGATTGATAGGAATATAAATTTTATTACCATAAATAATTAATAAACTTTTAAAGAAGTGCTATTCTTCTATAAATTTGTAAATAATAATTACCTGGATATTTATTTGCAAGTATAAAGATAATTGTAATCTTAAGAATTTTTTATATGAAATAACTTCATTACAAAAATTATTACAACTTTTTAAACAGTAATAAAATTATATTATTTGTTTAATAAATTGGATAGAAAATTGATTTTATAATTTTTTTGCTAAATGTATTATTTCTGTATTAGCGCGTTGCCGATTTGCCTTGCTAAAATTGGAGAGGCGATGAGTTGCTATCCATGAAATGATCCCTTATACCTCAGTATACTAAATTGAAATTGATTTTTTTTTCAAAAAGAGAATAGGTAGTTGTCAGTTCGAATATATTACTTTGAATAGTTGATATTTTGCAATATATACATATTAAATAAATTATATTATCAATATAAAGGAAATAGTATATTATTAAAAACTCACCACAAAAATGCAAAACATATAAGTAATAAAAAATAAACTTAAAAGTTTTACTTGCGTAATCATTTTAGCTTTTGAACACAATTGGTTAAATAAACAGTCACGTTTTAGTTGTTTACTATCATATTTCCTCGAGATAACATATTTATTGCTATTGTTAAAAATAATATACAAATTGAATGATTTTATAAAAATAAATGATTACTTATTTTTTACTGTTAAAATTTTAAATTTTATTTTCAATTATTATTTTTAAAGAAATTCCATTTTTTACAAATGATAAAGACTATTTATTGAAAATAAAAATGATTATAGAGATGGATCTATATCATTTTTGCTATTGATTTAAAAAAGTAGTTATTTTGTCGACCATATTGTAAGGAGACATTTTGCTTCAAACAAGGTAGTTCACAAACTTATTTTTAGATAAACCATAGTATCATCATCATCATTTGCAAGCATTTTCTACACATTGTAGAATGAAAGTCTCTCCAAGTTTGATACAGTTTCTTGTATCCATATCTATTTTCCACATCAAACCAAATTTCTTTATTTCATTCATTCATTTTATATATAATCACTCTATAGGCTTTTAACAACCTTATGGGATCCAGTTTTAAAGTTTCTCTTGCAAACTATTATCACCTCATAAAAAGGTTCATCCCAATTCCATCTAATCGCTCATTCTTTAATGATCTAGTAGCTATTATCTCACTCACATATTTAGTTTTATTTTTTTTTATTTGTTAAAACCTATTTGTATAAAACAATAATTTGTAGTCCCAATATAAATTCTAAGCATATGACTTATAATAAACCTCTCAAAAATTACAAAATATAGATGACGCTTCTAAAACTCTTGAGCACTTCCACTTCGTAGCTCTAAACATTATTAATTGATACATTATTGCCTATGGCCTATACGTTTTATTACTAAAAGCAATAAAAATGAAATTAAACATTTATAATATGAAGCCGCTATTCAAAATTAGTATACATGGTGAGTTTTTTAAAACTAGTTTTCGGTAAACTATCAATACCAAAATGTAGTTTTGCTCTCTTGAGTCTTTTATTCTTTTCTATAGCTGTCCTTTCCAGTTCACAATTATACATTCTTATATCATTGTCAACACTTTTTCGCACACCATTTTACATAATTCTAGATATGTTTTGCATCACTTATATATTTTTTTTTATTTTTTTCATCAATTCTGTAGTGTCAGTAAAAATTTTAGTAAACATTTGCTGCTTTTTTCTACCAGCTATCTTTTTTGCTGTTTGTAAAAGTGTATCGGTTTTCTTCCTTCTGATTTCAGTCATATTTGAATCTGTTCAAAATCTGTTAACATTTAAAAACGATTTGTAAGTCTTAATTTCTTGAAATGTTTCTAAAGATCATGTATATCAGTTATGAGTATTCTTTTTCTTAATATCTTTTGTCTCTCTAGTTATACATTAACATGGATCTTCCATCTCATTGATCGATGATCACTTCCTGTGTCAAATTTATTTAGAAAATTACAAGCTTGTAATACATACGTTCTGTTATTCAAAATATAATTCAATTCTGCTGTACCTTCATTAGGATGTGTCCATGTCCATTTAGCATTTTTCTCAAAAAAAAAAAAAAAAGAATTCATAATATAAAGTTTTTCTTTTTTTTTTTTTTTTTGAAAACTCCACAAACCTATGTCTTCTTTCATTTCTATTACCATAACCAAATTTACCTACAGTGCTTTCATATTTCAATTGTTTACCAATTTTAGCATTAAAGTTTTTTATAACAACTTCAAAAGGTTATTTGTCTGATCAAAAGGCTTTTGTGTATTTATATATAAGTCCTCTAGTGCTTCATCACTATGAGAACTTGTTATCTGCATTTGGTATCTGCTAATGAATTGAATAACTAATCATACCATTCTATCCGATACTCCATTCATCTCCACAATGTTGTTCTTCCACTTTTTATTTATAATTAATTCTACTACACTTATATTTCAAATGTTTGAGTCTTTATAGTATAGTACATGTCCACTTATTAAATTAATTGTTTGCTCACTTTTCTTTTAATTTCACAAAGTCCAATAATGTCCGATTTAATATGATACGGTTCTTCCAATTATTGCAACTTTCTTTCATTTGAAAATGACCTGAAATTGTCAGTACCCAAATACAAAATCAAATTGCAGCATGGGTTCACAATCAGGAGATTCTTAGCACCCTCCACTGTTAGCCACAAACCGCTGCTTTAGCTAGCGAACTGACTGCCTCCTGGGAATAAGGTCATTATTTATTTTGTTTGTCGTGATTGCAAATATCTATTAGAAATAAAAATTTCATTCACACACACATTTATTTTATCTTCAAGAAAACCCAACTGATATTTTAGTTAAGAGCTATCAGGTAACTGAGGAAAAAACCATAATGTTTCTTCATCTTAAGCTCAGAGGTATAAAGCCAATACACTCTCCTGTTGGTTAATGCATACTGGTAAACAGTATATCCATGTCTGTATACTCTCTGAATAATTACATAGTAATAACAGTTGCAATGACAAGAACTATAAACTGAGCATTAGGAATTTTCTCTATACTTCCTTAAAGGCCTCCATGAGGAATCAATACTGAACACAAAAATAATATCAAATTTAATAAATGGATGAGTGAAATATCTTTAATAAATGTAAAGATAAAATAAATGTGTGAACGAATTTCTGATTGTGAATATAAAATAAATTAAACAATTTTGAAAAAAGAGTGACCTTTTAGTACCTTGTCATGGTATTTGAAATATATGCATTCTTCATATACCTGGAACTTAATTGTAAATAGAGGGGATTTGAACACAGACTTTCAAGCACCCTTCAACTGTCCACACTATATCATACTAGTAATACACATGACCACGCATATGTAAAAAAGATAAATAATCACCAATATATGCATTTCATGTTGAACCAGCACTCATCAGTTGGTCTAAATCATCATCTCCCACACATGTATATAATCAGTGCTCAGTTTATATTAAGATATCAAATCTTCATACTTTAATGGACAGCCTTCAATATACTCCAACCTCCAAATCTTTAGCCATCCATAATATTGAAGATCTAATGATGTAATGTGCAAATACCATGCTGATACCAATATTATTGTTTATGCCCATGTATTCCAAATATAACCCATTAAGCCTGCATCATGTCCATCCCTCTTCTATGTATTTAAATGGATAAGGTTCTATACATGAGAGGTCAGAGTGACTTGAGGTCAACATGGCAAAGCAATAATTTTGAAATCAGCATGAGATTTGGGCAATCCATCATCAGATTTTCAATAGTATTGATGGCTGAAGAGTTGGATGCTGGAGTAGATTGAAGCCTGTCCATTAAAGTATGAATATTTGCTATTTTAATATAAACTGAGCACTGATTACATATGTAAACAAAGCTTGATAGTAGGCTATTGGTAAAGCTCTAGCTCCATCTAGTGATCATATATATATATATATAAGTAATATAAAAATTCTGTCAGATAATGAAAATTATTCTACATGAATAAAGCTTGCTAAACAAAGCAACAACAATTTGCCAAGCGCTTTCCATACTGCAATCATGGCGACATATTGGAACTGCATATGTCGCCATGATTCTGGTATACAGTACCGAAAGCGCTTGGAAAATTGTTGTTTGTAATTAATGTTTTTTGAATTTTGGCTGCTCTGATTATCATGTTTTATTCGTGTAGAATAATATACTTTAAACGTAAAAATTTTAACTTAGTCGTTTTCATTATATAAATGATTTATCATTACTTCTAAATACTGAAAATGTATATTTAATATTTAAATACAAGTGTAGTTTATATATCCAAGTCATATATAATCAAAGAGGACCTGAACACAGACAGATACACATTACCACACACTTGAAAAATAATTTATATTCAATATATATATATATATATATATATATATGTTGTGACCTCTTATGATTATCAACTAATCCAGACTCATGTTTGGCGCTATAATCCGCCTTTATGACCTGCCCTTTGAACGCTGGAATCATATATACGAATCTGGCCGCACATTTTCATGGCACCAAATCCACCCTTTATAACCTATCATACTCTCATTATCAAGAATATAAGCATAAAGAAACAAAAAGGTTAAACTAACGAAATGATTCCTGTATTGAATAAAACTAGCATGAAACTATAGATCTAAAGAAGATCACAAGGTGATTAATAAAGATAATAACTTCTGGTCAAACCAGCTTTAAAATCCACACAAACAAAATGTGATGAGTTAAATTTGATATTCAGCAAACTAATAAATAACTAATAATTATATCTCTGGAATGATTATGAAATTAAACTTATAAATGAAATGATAAGTAAATTATGATGTAGATGATTAAATGGATGCTGAAAAGAAGTAATAATTAAATAGTAGAATGAAATAAGTCTAAGAATGAAGAGAAAAGAACGAAGATGTATGAGAATAATGAATGATTAAGGTAATGATAGAAGAAGAGTTAATGAATAGTTAAGATGATAAAGAATAAAAGTTAATGTATGATTAATTAATTATGATAATGAATTAATGTCAAATGAGAATGAATAAATAAAGGAACATGAACATGTGATGATGGAGACTGAAATCTTAGATTATAAACTAATATTGTATTAAATGGTGAGAAGATAAGCTAAATAAAATTAGGGATTCCAAGCTTGACACAACCAGAATATTTATCATGAAGTTAAAACAAAAGCTGTACTTTTTACAACAAAAGAAGTAATTTATACCTTAAAGTTTGGTTGACTTTCATAAAACAGTGAAAGTAATCTATTTCAAGTCCAACTATAATAAATAACTAGCTATCAAATTTACTACAAATTCAAATTCTACCTTGAAACTTAACAACTAATTCTTCTCAGGGTTCAAACACTCAAAAATCATTATACAAAATATACTTGGGTCAGTGAGAGGGAACCCAAAAACTTTACCCCCCCCCAAAAAAAACCCAAAACAGCTCTCAATATAAACTCAAATTAACAACTATATTTAGCAGTTACACATAAACTTTATAAACTCAATAACTCTTATAACTTTAATATTTAAGAAATAGAAATAACTTTTTAATAAATAAACACAATAACTTACCAAATTCCTTTTCTCAAATAATTATAAACCATGTGATCAAGATCAGTGAACGATAGCTCTGCGGGTTCAACTAAACCGATTAAATTAATATTATGTTTATCTTTTAATATATTACTTAAAATAATATGTACTCTAAGTTATTAACATTTTGATTATTGTGTGATGATGCATTAGATGTACTCTTAAGTGATAGGGCTTAACAAAATTATTTTGGTATATTAACCAATAGTAAAATGTACTATATTGGTCAATGATAGCAATAACAATAATAGTGTGTATGGTGATTACCAATAAGACTACAGGCCACTAAATAAATTTTTTAAACACAACAAGATTTATTTACAATATTTACAAATATTTCTTTCAGACACATTGCCTGAAATAAAACCAATACATCAAATTAAACTTCAGGATGGCAAACACTTGGTATCACATTGACTATATACTCATCAAATGATACACCCAGCTTATACAATGAAATTCAAAGTATCACTTATTACTGTTTATCCTATCTTAAAGAATAAGATAATGAAACCTTATTTAAGCTGAACTAGCACTTAAATTACAAAAACAACAGTGTATTTAGGACTTTAAGGTATGTACCAATTTTAAATCTAGAATTTGAAAGTTATAAAGTAGTGCATTATACTAAAGCCATTTCTTTTATCAGAATATGATAAGGGCAATTATCATGTTCTGCACAATTAATAATTGATTAAAATTTGAGATGAATAGGTTTGGTGTATTAAAGTAAGAACAGACATCATAAGTCAAATACACACATGTCACTAAAACATTGCCTATGTCCACAACCTAATCATTGAATAGTTAACTGATCTTACCAATCCATTTGGCAAATCACTACTTAATGAAGATAAATCCACACTGCCCACATGCATCTCTTGCTCTTACATCTATAAGTTCTACAATTACAAGTAGGTTTTGGGTTTGGTCTGTCTATAAACTGATGAAGATCCTACAACATCATAAAACACTATTATAATTAGGCAAACACTATAGCTAGATCAGTGTTCCTTAATCTAACATCATCTTATCCTTGCTATTGGATTTTGAAATACTGAACTTCACCATACACGGTGGAAAACTAACTCTCTAACCTCATGAGGGATTAAACAATAAAAAGGGAGGCTTTACAAAACAACATGATAGTTGTATAATAATATGGCTAATTCTAATACCTCTCTATAGGAATACACATGTGGGCTTAGCCACTTCACAGAAAATAGAATTCAAACCATGGATATCCTTTCCTTTATGATTAATTATGCTAACTAAGCATTAATTATTACTCAGCCTCTACCATACTATCCTCTCATGCAATCAGCAATGGGTGATTCTCCATCAGCCCATGCTCAATATTAATATTAATCTATTTGATGCCATTATATGTAGCATATACTTAGCAGCTAAAAGCTATCACAAATCATTCTCAATACTATAGCAAGGTAAAACAACACCAACAATAAAAGTGGAAATATAAATATTCCATTTCACAATGCAGAAACTATGAATGTATTAATAGACAAACCAAAATATATGTCAAATGAATCATTAATTATTTTAAAATAACCAACTATACTTTTGTTATAGCAAGTACTATGCATGTAAACAATAAAGATCGACCTGCATTTATATTCAAAGTGGACATGTTCATTTCTATGCAAATTTAAGAAATAAAAAAGGTTTAGATCAATTTTTCTTTTATATAAGAAAATAATGGGGTCATTATATCTTTGACAAAAATGTCTGTATGTTCACCCTTTAATAAAATACACTAAAATTGGTTTTAAAATGCAAGAGATAAATATTTCTCTCTCTCTTCAGATAAATGACATTTAATATTATGTTTTCCCTTACTTGGAAAAATAGCAAAAATGTGTGTAATAATAAATGTATGTATCTTTATACATTTTTATATCCCTTTGACTAAATATATTTTAGACCATATATCACAATAAACATATATATATATATATAAATTCCCAAATGACACATGAAGTAAGTATTATAAACTAACATAGCAATAATAAAAAAATAAAATAAACAAACACTTCCTCCCATTAGATTTTTGTCCTATTAGTCAAAATTATTTCATCCTTGTGAGTTAAAATGATAAGAACTGCTATTATGATGAGCAAACATTTCTGAATAATGCATATATATATATTGATTATCCTGTTCGATGCTAAAATAATAAGACAATATTTAAACACTTTTCCAAAGGCAATAAAAAATATTATTTATTGGTTTATGTACCGATGTGCAATTAAAATTCAAACACTTTCAAGTGTAGCACAATTAAAAGGATAGGTTTATCCACTTTTCTATAGATAATTTTCCTTAATAACTTTAT
The DNA here is from genome assembly GCA_028023455.1 of Epiperipatus broadwayi. Lineage (NCBI taxonomy): Eukaryota > Metazoa > Onychophora > Udeonychophora > Euonychophora > Peripatidae > Epiperipatus > Epiperipatus broadwayi. Next base: position 93,490 of record JAQFVV010013123.1, read on the forward strand.
AGGTTATTATGATCTTCAAAACAAACTTTTTAAATACATTTATTGATTCTGTTCTTTTCTTCCACGGTAATAAATGTAACAACTTTAAGTAATTTGGACATTTTTCAAACATTTTATTAAAATCTTATTTATATGCGTTGCACAGTAAAATTTTAAAAGTAAATATTTATTTTTATTACATTTCCATTGGCAAAGTAAAAACTGTTTAGTAATACTAAGAAGAATTTATCCAATTATAAATACGATATCCTTAGCATTTTAATTAATCTGTAATCTTTCATTTCTATCATTACACAAGTTCACGCTAAAATGACCTGGCAGATGAGTTTTTATTTATAAAGAAAGAATAGAGAACAAAATTACATGAATTTTCTTTTAACTTTATTAAAATTATAGATGATTTCAAACATGACTTTTTAATTTATTTACTATATATATCATAATACTTTTCTTCAAAATTATCTCGAATTATTTTTTTCTTGAGATTTTAATTTACAAGCATGCGTATTTTTCTACTAAATAATAATAATAATAATAGTGCAAAAATCAACATTGTCAACTTTTTCTTTTAAGTCCAAATAATTTATGCATCATTTTAAAATCTGAAAATTAACCAATATCAATAAAATAAAAATAATTTCTTACATTTTCTTGAATTGTTCTGTATCTGAAGTAATCTTTATTGAGGTAAGGACTTTTCCACATGGCTTTCATTTCTATTTTCCAGTATGACTTTCAGGAACCATCAATCGATGGAAAAATAGTGTTTAAAATGATAGCAAGGCTTTGAGATTTCTATTCCATCATTTTAGATAATAATATACCATAATCCTTATTCAATTAAATTCCAAATTTTTCTGATTTTTCAGCTTTTTCTTCCTTATTTTATCAGAGTAGAATCGAAGTCTGTTGTTTCTAGTTCTCTTTTTCTTAATCACTCCCCCCCCTACAACTTTGTTAGATAATATATAGTTTTTATTACAAAGCATTGTGGTAACAAATTGACCAATAACCTTAGTGTGAATATATTAATATTACCCCCCTCTACCTTTGTTTTTAATAACTACCCATAATATCAAAGATTATTTTCAATTCACTACAAAAAAATATGCTTAAGAATTAACTATAACGATTCATTTTACAAGATTTACAAATTTAATTAATTTATTTATTTATTTCAATTGCTATTCAACAATAATAAAATAGCAATATATTTATCTCCCAATTAATAACAATATGTTTAAATTGTTATTTTATCCCTAATCAAAGCCTATTCTGGGTTTGAAATCTCATCTCCACTCAAGCAGATTTCCTAGTGCATCCAGAACAGTCTTTATTGAAAGCCACTTGTTAAGATTTTAATGCCAAATATATTATTATGATTTAAAATTTTGGATTATTTAATACAGGGACCTAAATAAAAGGTCACAATATATATATATATATATATATATATATATATATATATATATATATATATATATATATATATATATATATATATATATATATATATATATATATATGTGCTGATTCAGCATTCATCAGTTGGTACCCATCATTGTCTTCCACACACATATATAATCAGCGCTTGATTTATATTAAGATAGCAAATCTATAAACCCTAATGGACAGGTGCAATCCTTTCCACTCTCCAACCCTTCAAGCAATAAATATCATCGAAAATCTGGTGATGGAATATTCAAAGCCCCTGTTGGTGTAAATATTATTGTCATATCCATGTTTGACCTTAAGTTTCTCTGATCCCTCATATAATACTTGCATTTAAATATTACATATTCAGCCTGTATTTTTCCTTTGCCGCTTCTGTGTTTAAATGGATATATTAAGGTTCTACATATGATATGTCAGAATGACTTAAGATCAACATAAGTATGACAATAATATTGGCATCAATCTTTGAGTTTCCATCATCATATTTTCAATGGATGGTTAAAGAGTTAATGAATGGAGCTGATTGAAACCTGTTCTTTAAGGTTTTTAGATTTGCTAACTAAAAATTAAAGCCTTGACAGCAGTGAGAAATATTGATTACTATATTTTACTGTGAATGTTTAGGTGGTTACTGGTTGGAACTATATATATATATATATATATATATATATATATATATATATATATATATATATATATATATATATATATATATATATATCAAAGCAGTCGGATCTAAGTTCGATCCTATCTTCATAATATCTCACATGTAGCCTACTTTAAACCCTAGTACTAACCATGAACTTCTGAATGCAATGGGGTTTTATACATTCAATACATGCTAGTTTCCTTAAAAAACAGTATTAAAAAAATATTTTAATATTTAAACCAATCAATATCCTTAATAAATTCATGATAAAATTATTCATGAATATATATATTATACCTGTGTGGATTGTGCAGATTGTGCGTATATATTTATAAATATTTAAATATGTATATTCGTTATAAAGTTTCATTGCATCGGGAATGTTTTATTTTACTTTTAAACAGTCTGTTCAAATTTTAGTGATTAAAAGCCACATTCTTTAGTTAAGCTTTCAGATTGTCCTTTTCCAAAGACAATGAGGAAAGTTTTATTAATTAGCAAAAAGATAATAATTTAAAATGTAAGGACAGTTTCTAATTAAAATAGTTTTTTTAGATTTATAAATTCATTTTCTAATTAGAAAATGAATTCAAAGTTAATGAGTTTGAAAGCCTTATCAAGGAATGTATCTAAAATCAATTAGCAAAATTTGTAATTTTGATAATCAAGAAGCATTAGCCTGTCAAGCGTTGTTAGCCGAGAGGTCATAGCAGCAGCCATTCAAGCAAGTAGTTGGTTGCAGACAGTTGGGGGTTCACCTCCTGGCCAATGAAAAAAAAGAAGCATTAGCCTTAAGGCATGGACATCAGAAATAGGCAGGAAAGCAGAGGACAGTATAAATAGCCTAGAAAAGTTTGGAGAGATAAGCCATATTTGTCTTAAAGAAGTGCTACTAAAATCTGTGCATCTTTAAATTATGAGTTGCAATAGCGTTTCCATCATGGTGAGGGACTAAACTTCAGGAGTCTGACTACTTGGCCTGAAGTTTCCCAGAAGATCTTTAATGTAGCTGCAAACTAAACCTTTCCACACCAATCCTGCTGCCAAAATCCTGAAAGACTCAATCAAAATGATATTCAACTAATTCACACAATGCACACCTATGTTTGAACCAAATTGGACTCTGCCATGTAAACTAAGGAACCAACCACAGAAGAAATGGTAACATATGTCTTTAATAAACTGTAACTTTCTGGCCAGTTTATGAACTTTAATTTACACTACCTTTAAATTAAGTACTGTTAAAAGCTCTTCTCTTTTCTTAATGTATTAATGTTATCTTAAATTATGTAGTAATTCTCTTTCTCTAGTCTTTAAAATTAATATCTGTTAATTTTTCTTTCTTATGATGGCAGTTCATTTTACTAACTGTATTATATATATATATATATATATATATATATATATTAATAAATAACATTAATAATTACTCAATATATATATATATATATATATATATATATATTGAGTAATTATTAATGTTATTTATTTTTATTATATGCTGGTAAAACTTCAACTCGATAATAATATCTTTCATTAAAATTCCCTCATGAAAATAATCTAATATTAAGTTATAGTAATTCTTGCCCACTAAAACTAATTTAATACAGTCCTATTAATTATCGAGTTGAAGGATTTATTATTTTATCTAGTTTACAAACGTTTATCTATTCATATTTAAAATCTTATAATGTTTTGCAAAAGGTCGATAAAGAAAAATAAATGATTCTAATTCAAATTTTATACTTTCTATTAATATTTACATTTAGGGTATAATTAATATAATTTTATAATTATGTTAAGTAGTTCTGTATTAAAGCTCATTTGACTTGTATTTAACTTGATCAGGTCATCATGCAGAGCATTCTTTATATAAATGGGTTTTATTCATTAACCATGATGATTACCAAGTCATCATTTTTCTGAATGTTACTGGCACGGGCCATCTCCTGCTTCATATGCTTGTCATTGGTGATACTATTTTTACTTTAATTACTGAGGAAGAAATCACTTCCTCCACTTGCTCATTTTTATTATATTGGAACACCAAAGGTTCATGGCTATGACCCAGCCTGGCTTCCCTGTGTTCTATGGATCCTTCATAGGGTATCAAAGACTTGTCAAATACAAGCTGCCCTGCTATTTTCTCAAAGTACCAACAAGCAATTATTTCTTATATTTATTTTTATAGCTCATAAGTCATCAGTACTGTTTATTTCTCCATTCCAGTAAAGCCTGCTGTCATGCTTGTAAATCGTGATGAATTGATTTTATTAAAGTTGAACAAATTCATATCCATTTGTCATTAAATAAATTTTTTAGTAAATATTAAAGTTATGCCCTAAACATTTATCATGCACTTCGTGAATTGATTTGCAAATGTGAAAATAAATATCACATTCTTCCTATAATATTGCATAATACTTATTGGCATATAATAAGAACTGCCATTCTTATTGTAATTATAAATTTTGTTAAACATTAGAGGTAATCTATATAATCATGATCTAAAAGTTGAACAAAATTATTATTATTATTATTAAACATTTTATTAAACATATTTGGTTCTTAACTTTCTTTATTACTCAATAATTATTTTAATATTAATGTTTGCTATCTGTATTGGCAACCCGAGCATATATATATATGAATTGACTTAGAAATATCTTTAGTTATTTTATCATACTTTGTCAGAGTCAGTTCAGGGGTATCAAATCATCATCATCCATTGAGCTAGTTTGTCAGCACATGGTCATGTACCATCGACTTATGTCATCCATTGATTTGATCTGAGCTCATGAGTTGTGTTTGAATTCAGTTTGGTTCGACTGAGTTTGAATCCGACTTTGAGTTTCGGTCTTGTTATTGTGTGGAGTTTTTCGACCGGTACAATATATATATATATATAAAATTAAGAGCATGCTAATTAGCTCTAAACAAGCTTTTTTTTTAATTTTATTTTTTTTTATTTATGATAAATGCTACTACAAGAGAAGGCATTCAAATCATTTTTATCTTGGATTGTCCCCATCCCCAGACCGGTTTCGACCTATGGATCTCTTCAGTGAGGAGTTGGGACATTAGATTCAAAAAACCAACTCAAGCAAAGCATTTATCTAAAAGTCAATTGTTAAAAGAAGATCTGAAACTTTTAGACATCTACATGTCTTTAAAGTCAGCTCTCCAACTGAAAAAATCATATGGGCCTGAACTTCATTCAGATACTCCATATATTAGTAGGCTTAGCCATTTAATTTAGCCAAAGCCCCAACAGCAAAATAATAATAGTAATAATAATAAGTCAGATGTCACATGACTTATATATAGCTTGCACTTACAAATATGTAAAATTAAGATCATGCTAATTAGCTCTAAACAATATTTTTTTTTATTATTTATGATAAATGCTACTACAAGAAAAAGCATTCAAATCATTTTTATCTTGTCCCCACCCCCAGACTTGTTTCAACCTATGGGTCTCTTCAGTGAGGAAACCCATAGGTTGAAACCAGTCTGGGAATGGGGACAATCCAAGATAAAAATGATTTAAATGGCTTCTCTTGTAGTAGCATTTATCATAAATAAAATAAAAATATAAAATAAAAATAAAAATAAAAAAGCTTGTTTAGAGCTAATTAGCATGCTCTTAATTTTACATATTTGTAAGTGCAAGCTATATATAAGTCATGTGACATCTGACTTATTATTATTACTATTATTATTTTGCTATTGGGGCTTTGGCTAAATTAAATGGCTAAGCCTACTAATATATGGAGTATCTGAATAAAGTTCAGGCCCATATGATTTTTTCAGTTGGAGAGCTGACTTTAAAGACATGTAGATGTCTAAAAGTTTCAGATCTTCTTTTAACAATTAAATTTTAGATAAATGCATTGCTTGAGTTGGTTTTTTGAATCTAATGTCCCAACTCCTCACTGAAAAGACCCATAGGTCGAAACTGGTCTGGGTATGGGGACAATCCAAGATAAAAATGATTTGAATGCCTTCTCTTGTAGTAAGATTTATTATAAATAAAATAAATAAAAAAAGCTTGTTTAGAGCTAATTAGCATGCTCTTAATTTTATATATTTGTAAGTGCAAGCTATATATGTCTTGTGACATCTGACTTATTATATATATATATATATATATATATATATATATATATATATATATATATATATATATATATATATATATATATATATATATATATTATACTAAGTACATTGATATTTAATTAATTTTGTGAGTCCCATGTTTTAAAATATAAAATTTAAAATTAAGATAATAAAATGTAAAAACTAAAGAGCAGGGGGGAGGGGGAATTTGTTATTAAATAAAATAAACTCTAAATGCTGTTTAAAATAATAAGATTTTTTTTTGTTTAAAAGAGGAAAAAAATCTTGTAATAAAAAAAATGTAATATTCTTTAAATGAATTTATAATAAAATAATAAAGATATTTTGTTATAACTTATAATAAAATAATTAAATATATGTGCATGTGTGTATGCAATTTTTAATAAAAAATAGAAGCAAAAGCTGATTTTATTTCACGAAACTAAAGATGCTGCTGCCAATAAAGTTTTCTATTTCACGAAACTAAAGATGCTGCTGCCAATAAAGTTTTCCATTGTTTCATCATCATCAACCATTATCAATCCACTGCAGGATGAAGGTCTCTCCAAGTTTAATCCATCTTTTCTGATCTTTAGCTTCTCTTCTTCACAACACCCCTGCACATTTTCTTATTTCATCCATCCATCTCACATGTGGTCTCTTTCTGGGTCTTTTACAATCTCTTGGAATTCAGTTTAAAATTTCAGTTGTCCATCTATTATCATCTCTTTTAACAATATGTTAGCCCAACTCCATTTCAATCTTTTAATTTTTTCAATAAGGTCAGTAACACCTATTTGTTGTCTTACCCATACATTGCGTTTTCGATCTCTTCTTGTTACTCCCAACATGTATCTCTCCATACTCTTTTGAGTGGTCTGAAGTCTCTGTATTGCTCTTCTATTAAGTGTCCAAGTCTCAGATCCATAAGTCAGAACTGGTAAAACACATTTGTTAAAAACTATCCTTTTCAAACACATAGGCGTATTCCTTTTAGTATCAAGTTATTTCCATTGTTTAAAACAGTATAAATACCTCAACTTTTGATTATTCTTGGTCTGATGTTCTCATTTTAATAAAAAATTTCTTGAAGTAATATTTCCAGAAAATGTTGCATTGTTAAAACCAATGTGGTATGCAGTTGACCAAAGCTGCTCTACGCATTTAAGTCCTGCAATTAGTTCAGAAAGTGATCATGTTTAACTAGACTAAATGAACAATGGAGTGCGGGTACACTAAACCAGCCACAAAAATCATACCATGTCACAAGATCTATGGAGAAGTCATTTTACCGGTCATCGATGAGTTAAAAATAATTCCATTATGCTGTTTTCGTCATATTAAAAAAATCCTAGGTAATTATTTGACTTTGATATCTTAACATTCCTGATTTCTTTTTAAAATAAAAGATAGACTTTATAAATAGAACTTTGAACTTTATGAATTAAACTTAAATAAGAGAATAAACTTTAAACTTCGAAAGATAATATTTGCAATAATAAAAATAAGTAAAATCAGCTTCTATTAAATAATATTTTTGAAACAATGGCATGCACGTATGTGTGATTTGATTTTTAAAAAAAAAAAGATAAATAAAATATAATGTAACGTGTATAATTTATTTGCTAAAGTAATATATTAAAATGTTTTATTTCAATCTTTAAAAAAGGTGTGTGTGTTTCATTATAAGATAAAATGATTAATTTATTTTAAATAAAAAAAATACTTAAATTATTTTTCTTAAAATATTTATGTTTATTTTGATACTTATGGGTAAGTATAAATATTTATCTTTCTTAATAAAAGTAGGAGAGAAAAAATCTAATTAGTGATAATAGTATTTTAGAAAAGATTCGCTAAGTTAAAGATATAAATGTTTTGGAAGTCAGTATAATGTTATTATTATTGGTTTTAAAGGATTGAAGTATTATTTTGAATGGTTCGGGGAATTATTTTAGTTTCTTTGTAAAAGTAGTAGTAGCTTCGAGGGGGCATTTAAGATACCTTTTGTTTTTCTGTTAGTAGATGGTTGGAAACCGATGAGCTAGCAGGTATTTTTCAGGTACCAAATTATGCTGATCAGATAGACATGCTAATTCTAATATAATTAGCTGGCACCTAAGGGATTTTTCTTTCTTCTGTAAAAAATAAAAATAAAGTGTTTATTTGGTCAGTGTATATTTGGTAGTCAAGTGTTGAATGTTATTGGTAGTTTGCTACTGATGATAGTTGACACTTTACCTAAAAACCAACCACTTTCTGGAAGAAAAGTTTAGGAGGACAAAGCATAATAAAATATTAGTTAATATTTTTTATTTGTCGATAGTTGTTGTTGTTTCCCATAGTTAATTAGTAAATTTTAAGTGGTAGTTTATTGTTCAGAAGAGGCGGTTGGTTCAATATATATATATATATATATATATATATATATATATATATATATATATATATATAATGACAAAAATTACAAATAAAATTTGGTTCTAATCCAGCCACCAGGCTACCTGTATGGTAGCATTCTTTCTCTGCTAAAAAAGGCATATTTCTGTGCTTTTACAGAGAAACTTACAACCTATAGAACAGTACTGTTCATATTAGCCACCCACTGCAGGCATATTTGGTATTGCACACCAATATTACAGTTTGCTAATGTGCTTCATGACTCTATGCAAATACACACACTGAACAGATCACAATCATTATGTGAGGGCGAAGGGAATTCAAGTGGCCATAACTGTTGTAATATGCATTCTAATTAAAGATCTTACCTCATACCTGACATCATATTTGATACTAATAATTGTAATAACTTTGCTGTGGTTTTGATTGAACACTGCTCATCGAATACATTTTTTTTTGTTTTTGATGGGCAGATGTATAAACAAATATCAGGTCTTGCTATGGGTAATTTCTCCAGCATTAGCTTCTATTTTTGTGGAGGATTTGGAAAATAAAATTTTGACATCAGCAGTTAAAAAAACATCTCTATGACTGAGGTATGTTGATGATACCTTTGTTATTTGGCCTCATGGTAAGCATGCTCTTGAAGATTATTTCAATTTTTTAAACTCTTTTCACAACAATATTAAATTTACTATGGAAATAGAAAATAATAATCAATTACCTTTTTTAGATGTTTTGATTGAACAAAGAGAAGATGGTTCTTTGTTCCATGGTATATATAAAAACCAACACACATTGGGAGATATCTGCATTTTTCTTCTTATCACCATCCTGCACAACTATTTTCAGTGGCAAAGATATTATTGGATAGAACAAAGAGACTTTCTGATAATAGCCATTTTTACAGGGACCTTTCTTCTACTAATAAAATGCTTCTTGATAATGGTTTTAATTACAGCATTACTAATAGGGCTTATACATATAAAAAGAAAAAAAGATTTTGATACATCAGAAATTAATACAATTTTGCCATATATAAAAAAGTAACTGATAAAATTGGTAACATTTTAAAGAATAATAATATTCACACAGTTTACATTACGTATAAAAAAATTAGTGAAATATTTCCACTTCCTAAAGATAAAATTGTTTTGGAGTGTCATGGTATTTATGAAATTCTATGTAGGGTCTGTTCACATACATATATTGGACAGACTAATCATAGAATAAATCTTAGAAAGGAGAGAAAAATCCAATTCATCAGCTATTTATTCTCATAAAAAATTAACTAATTATGATATCAATTTTGAAAAAAAAAAACAAATATTTTAGCAAAAATTGAACAATATGACCAGAGATTGCTAAGAGAAGCTATAGAGATTTTTAAAAGGCCCAAGAGCATAAATGTAAGGTGTGAATTAAAAATGATTAACAACATTTGGAAGAAGCTATTAAAAGAGAAAATAAATTTTAAACCTTCTCAGCCAATAGAATTTAAATATGAGGAGAAAGAAAACGATAAAAACGATTTTAAATCTCATATGCATTCTTATGATTTGAGAAAGAGGACGCTTTGAGGAATGTACTTGATATTATACTGAAACGTCAGCATTTAGCTTTTTCATTACACGGAATATCCCGCAAATAATAATATGACACACATATATATATATATATATATAAGCTCACATTTTAGTAATAAAATGCTGCTGGCTATAAATGAGTCAAGGACAAAATAAGCTTGATCAGAAACTATCAGATTGTTAAAAGAAACATTTTCAGACTTATGGATCAAAATGAAAGTGAGTAGTAGTATATACTTTGACTTATTTTGAAAACTTTTTAAATGAAATGGAGAATTAAGCATATTTAAACTCCACTATATTACTTTGAATCAGTGGACAGCAGAAAAAGTAGTACATCAGCTTTTGTAATACAGTCAATATGCAAAAAGTCATAAATATGGCTATTCTCTACCATCATATTATTTCATCTGCATCTGTAGTCAAATCACTTGCAAAATTATTTAATGGGATAGATACTATTCCATAATAAAATGTACATTCTGTTTCCAAATGAAGAACATATACTACCTACAAAGCAAAGATATATCTACTCAATTGCGAAAAAAAGTGTGTATTCATGACAAATCTTTGAAAGAGTATATATATAAAAGATAACCAAAATCATTTTAGTCAAATGTTGGAAATAAAACTTCTCTTTGATAATAAACTCATATTCATCTCTGCAGAAACTGGATAAACCCTTCCAAGGAACAAACAAATCCAAATCCTAAATAAGCAAAAATAAACAATCATAAATCACCAAAAATAAGCAATAAAAACAATAATGGTGACTGAAGAAGCATTAGATGATATTGACTGAACTATCAGAAGTAGTATAACAGAGAAATATAGCATAAATTCTAATAAGGAAAAAATTGTCAGGTATAGCGACATTAGATCTATTTAAAAAACTAAATAATATGAGTGGGGTGGTTATAAAAATATTTTTTAAATTGAAATAGGTACAAAGAAGATATGCCAGAAACTCTAACAAAGAAAAAAATTAACAAATAAGATGCCTTCAATGTATTTGAAAGTCTATGAATTGAGCAAGTGGAAAAATCACTCTTTGATTTAAGATGGAATGCAGGATGTTTTTATAGGTAATAACAAATATATTAAGCACACCCAAATATAAAATTAAATTAAGAAAGGAATGTAATTATGGAAAATATCCATCTATGAGACTCTAATGTGGTGCAGCAATCACTGGACTGGCAGGCAATAGAAGTAATATCTGGCATTGTACAATTTTCTTTTGCTGAAAATCTGGATAATGAATCTAGGACTCGTAAAAGGTCTACCAAATTTTTATTAAAGCATATATCCGACAGATCTTGTAATATTAATACAGATAGGGTAGTTAGGTAATAAATGTCATACAGCAATATGATGGTATATAAATATATGTTTTTCATTAATTAACTTGTTGTTGCTTGTATATTCTTTGAAGTTCTTTTTTAAGTACTAATTAAAAATAAAAATTATGTACTTTATTCCTGGATGTTATTGCTTTTGTTCTATGTTACAACCCAAAACTTTTTATGTTTAGCTATTGTAATTGGCGTGTGACTTTGATTTCAAACTAAATATAGCAGGCAGTTATTGAAAAGAATAGATATTTGGATAAAATATAAAATTGAATTTTTATGAAAATATTACAGTTAAATTATTGTAATATGCCCTACAGCTCTCATCTTTTGGAAAAAATTAATTTTTGCCAGTATTCCTGTATTCAAAGTTTGAATCGTTTTTATCTCTGTCTTATTCTATAGGTAAAAAAGTATTAATATCTATTTACAAACCAATATTTAACGGTTAACTCGATTACCTATGAATTAGTCCCAGGGGAAAAAATGTTCAACCTTGATTGTAATCACACATTTTTTAAAGTTTTAAACCAATCTGAATTCAAAGTTTGATCATGAGTATGACTAGATTATTTACTACCACAAGCGTGCTTCATACACTTATAAATATATATATATATGAAAAACAAAATCAAGTTAAAAACTTGTTAACGCTTGCAAGCGTTAACAAGTTTTTAACTTGATTTTGTTTTTCATAAATGTACCTTTGAGGTCTTTCTTGCAATGATATATATTGCAGAGGCTTCTACTATGTGGTGATGCTGAACTGATATCAGACCCATGTAGCTATCTGGCTTGCTATGCTGAGTTCGAAGACATTAACGTGTCTAAAAAATTCACGATTGCAAGCTGAATGGAAACTGTTTCATAAATGCTCAGAGTTTGTGTTTAGATCTAGTTCTTATTCCTGTCTTTCACTGATGATAGCAAATAGCTTGAAATCATGATCTAAAAGTGGAATTAAAGTTAGAGATAGTGAATGCATTCTCTGACGTTTATGTAAACGAAATATGCTTGACGGTGTTTTTGGTAGAATGCCATCTGTTGACATATATATATATATATTGTGACCTTTTATTTAGGTCCCTGTATTAAATAATCCAAAATTTTAAATCATAATAATATATCTAGCATGAAAACCTTAATGAGTGGCTTTCAATAAAGACTGTTCTGGATGCACTAGGACATTGCTTGAGTGGAGATGAGATTTCAAACCCTATGTAGGTTTGAAACTAGGAATAAAACAACAATTTAAAAATATTGTTATTAATTGGGAGATAAATATATTACTATTTTATTATTGTTGGATAGCAATTAAAATAAATAAACAAATAAATTAAATTTATTAAATCTTGTAAAATAAATGGTTATAGTCAATTACTTAAGCATATTTTTTATGTAGTGAATCTACAGCTGTCTTGAATAATTATGGGTAGTTATTAAAAATGAAGCCAGAGGGTGTAATATTAATTATTCACACTAAGGTTATTGGTGAATTTCTTACCACAGTGCATTGGGATAAAAGCTATATATATAATTTAACAAAGTTGTAGGGGGGTTGATTAAAAAAAAAACTAAAACAACCACATACTTCAACTCTGATTTTCTAAAATAAGGAGGGAAAATGCTAAAAATCAGAAAAATTTTGGAATCTAATTGAATGGATTCTAATATATTGATATCTAAAAATGATTGAATAAAAAAATATTCAAACCTTGTTATCATTTTAACCACCTTTTCATCGATTCATAATTCTTAAAAGTTATACTGGAAGAGAAATGGAAACCTTGTGCTTCATAACTGTCTCACATAAATATTGCTTCAAAGCCAGAAAAATTCAAGAAAAAGTAAGCTTTTGCTTTTATTTTGTTCATATGTTTAAAATCTTATCTTTAAAAATGATGCACAAATTATTTATAATTAAACTAAAGAGCTGATAATGTTTGTATTTTCGTGCCACTAGTAAACAAAGCAGAACAAATGTTCATTTGAAAATCGTAATTTCAAGAAAATGATTCAAAATAATTTTAAAGAAGGATTTCAGAAGATATTATAAATAAAATCAAAAGTCATTTTATATCATATAATTTTAATAAAGTTAAAAGATAGTTGCAAGTGATTTTATTCTCAATTCTTTATTAAGAAATAAACACTCATCTGCTGATTTTTCCTAGTGCCAATTTTGTGTGATGATAGAAATAAACGATTACAGATTCATTAAAAATGCTTAGGATATTGTACTTTTAATTGGATAAAGTTTTTTTAATAGTGCTAAACATTTATTACTTTGTCAAGAGAAATATAATAAAATAAATGTTTACTTTTAAAAATTTTAGTGTAATGCGCATATAAATAAGATTTTTAAAAAATGTCTAATAAATGTCCTAATTACTTAAAGATTGTTACATATATATTGCCATGGAGAAAAGAACATAATCAATAAATCCTTTTAAAAAAGTTAAATGTATTAATTGTAATAAAATTCTAAAGTCACTTTCAAGAAAAATTATCTGGATTAAAACGTAAATAAACAGATTTCAGTTGTGATACACTTGAAGACCTGTGAATATTGCTTATTATATTAACATCAAACAGGATAATAAAATATATATGCATTATCTGAAATTTTTGCTTATCATAATATCTGTTCCTATCATTTTAGCTCACTAGAAAAATAAACTTGACTAACAGGATAAACTCTGATGGTAGAAAATGTTTGTTTATTTTTTTTTATTGCTGTGTTGGCTTATAATGCTTATGTCATGTGTTATTTGGGAATTTTATTTTTAAACATATGTTTTATTGTGGCATGAAAAATATATATCTTGAGTTAAAGAGAAGAAAACAATGTGTAAAATTATATAAACACATATTACATGTATTTTTCTTTTTTTAGTTAAGGGAAAACATGATATTATATATATCATTTATCTAGAGAAAGTGATAGAAATATTTACTTCTCTCATATTTTAAAACGGATTTTAATGTATATTATTAAAGAGTGAACTTGCATACATTTTATCAAAGATATTAGAATGACTGAATTATTTTCTTATATAAAAGAAAATTTGATATAAGCCTTTTTCATTTTGTAATTTTGTATAGAAATGAACTTGTCCACTTTGAATACAAATGTAGGTTTGATCTTTATTGCTTAAATACATTGTGCTGTCTTTAACAAAAATATAGTTGTCATTTTAAATAATTAATGATCATTTGACATATATTTTGGTTTGTCTATTGATACATTAATGGTTCTGCATTGTGAAATGGAATATGTATATCTCCACTGTTATTGTTAGTGTTGTTTTACCTTGCTATAATATTGAGAATGATTTGTGACAGTTTTTAACTGATAGGATGTTCCAATAGAATGGCATCCAATAGATTAATATTAATATTGAGCATGGGCTAATGGAGAGTGACCTATTGCTGATTCCATGAGAGAAAAATTTAGTAGAGGCTAAATAGTAATTAATGCTTGTTCGCATAAATAGTTCTGAAAGAAAGGATATCCATGGTCTGAATTCTCTTTTTTTCATGATGAGGCAAAGCCCACATGTGTATACCCATAGAGAGGTAGTAGAATTAGCCATAGCATTATACAAATGTCATGTTGTTTTATTGAGCCTCCCTTTTTAGTGTTAAATCCCTCATGATGATATAGAGTTAGTTTTTTCACCATGTATGGTGAAGTATAGTAGTTCAAAATCATATGGCAAGGATAAAATAATGGTAGATTTAAGAAACACTAATCTAGCTATAGTGTTGGCCTAATTGAAATAGTGTTTATGATGTTGTATGATCATCATCAGTTATAGACAGACCAAACCAAAATCTATTTGTAATTGTAGAATCTTATAAATGTAAAAGCAAGAGATGCACATGGGCAATGGGGATTCATCTTCATCGAATAATGATTTGACAATGTATCGGTAAGATCAGTTAAGTATTCAATAATTAGGTTGTGGACATAGGTAATGTTTTAGTGGTATATGTGTAGTTGACTTTTGATGTCTATTCCTACTTCAATACACCAAACCTATTCATCTAAAAATTTAACCAGTTATTAATTGTACAGAATATGATAATTGCCCTTATCATATTCTGATAAAAGAAATAGCTTCGGTATGATGCATGACTTTATAATTTTTGAATCCTAAATTTAAACTTTGTGCATACCCTAAAGTTCTAAATATACTGTTAGTTTTGTAATTTAAGTGCTAGTGCAGCTTAAATAAGTTTCATTATTTCATTTTTTTCAGGATAGACTAAATAGTAATAAATTATACTCTTAATAACATTGTATAAATTAGTCACATTGACTAAGAGTATGGTCAATGGTATATCAGGTATCTTTTTTTTATCTCTGAGTTTAGTTTTATTTCATGCCATGTCTTTGAATTAAAATTTGTAAGTATTGTAAATAAAGTTTGTTGTGTTTAAAAATTTATTTAGTTGCCTGTAATCTTTTTGCTAATTACCACATATATACACTAGTATTGTTATTGCTATCGACCTATCAGAAGATTATAAATTGAAATCATCATCGACCAATATAGTACTATTAACTATATTATGCTATATCATGATAATTTTGTTAAGCCTTGTAATTTATTAGTACATCTAATGCATCATCACACAATAATCAAAATGTTAATAACTTAGAGTACAGATTATTTTAAGTAATACATTAAAAGATAAATATAATATTGAGGTAATTGGTTTAGTTGAACCTG
The DNA here is from genome assembly GCA_028023455.1 of Epiperipatus broadwayi. NCBI lineage: Eukaryota > Metazoa > Onychophora > Udeonychophora > Euonychophora > Peripatidae > Epiperipatus > Epiperipatus broadwayi. The sequence continues at coordinate 109,793 of JAQFVV010013123.1, forward strand.
CAGAGCTATCATTCACTGATCTTGATCACATGGTTTATAATTATTTGAGAAAAGGAATTTGGTAAGTTATTGTGTTTATTTATTAAAAAGTTATTCCTATTTCTTAAATATTAAAGTTATAAGAGTTATTGAGCTCATCAAGTTTATGTGTAACTGCTAAATATAGTTATTAATTTGAGTTTATATTGAGAGCTGTTTTGTGCATTCTATTTGGGTAGTGGTAAAATCCCTCTCACTGACCCAAATATATTTTGTATAATGACTTTGAGTGTTTGAACCCTGAGAAGAATTAGTTGTTAAGTTTCAAAGTAGAATTTAAATTTGTAATAAATTTTATATCTAGTTAATTATTATAGTTGGACTTGAAATAGATTGCTTTCACTGTTTTATGAAAGTCAACTAAACTTTAAGATGTAAATTACTTCTTTTAGCATAAAATGGATAGTTTGTTTTAACTTCATGATAATATTCTGGTTGTGTCAAGCTTGAAATCCCTATGTTTATTTAGCTTATCTTTTTACCATTTAATTCCATATTAGTTTATAGTTTAGATTTCAGTCTCCATCATTAACATTGTTCTTCAATTTCATCTTGATTGTATGTGTATTTATTCATTCTCATTTAACATTAATTCATTATCATAAGTGATTAATCATACATTAACTTTTATTCTTTTATCATCTTAACTATTCATTAACTCTTATTCTATCATCATCTTAATCATTCATCATTCTCATACATCTTCGTTCTTTTCTCTTCATTCTTAGACTCATTTCATTCCACTATTTAATTATTACTTCTTTCCATCATCCATTTAGTCATCTACATCATAATTTACTTATCATTTCTTTTATAAGTTTAATTTCATAATCATTCCAGTGATATAATTATTTGTTTTTTATTGGTTTGCTGAATATCAAATTTAACTCATCACCTCTTGTTTGTGTGGATTTTAAAGCTGGTTTGATCAGAAGTTATTATCTTTATTAATTACCTTGTGATCTTCTTTAGATCTATAGTTTCATTACTAGTTTTATTCAATACAGGAATCATTTCGTTAGTTTTACATTTTTGTTTCTTTATGCTCATATTATTGATAATGAGATTATGATAGGTTGCATAGGAGAATTTAGTCGCTAAAACGTACAGCATGATTCGTTGATGACCAGATAGATCAGGGAGAAGGTTACAATATATATATATATATCATTAATTATATAGTAAAAACAGATTTTTATTCCCAAAAGTAATCCTTTCTATTTCTTGTTCTCTTCCTAAACTCAATTATCTTTTTAAAATTAGCTTTCACTCTCTTTTTTTGTCTTGGGGATTTGTTTTTACTTTTTGTAGGATATTACAAAATATATTTTATATTTTTTGTTTACTCTATTTTCCTTTCTCTGTTCAGCAATTCTTTTTTATTACTCTGATTAAGACTTCATCAAGATTTTTATTATGATATAAAAGTAAAGTTACGAAATAGATTATATTTTTAAATATTTGTATTAATTTAAAAAATATTTGTGACACAGAGTTAGTTATGACAGATAGCTTCTACAGTAATAGGAATTACAAACTTTAAGTCATGTTGTTCTGGATCCACATTATCCCATATATTTTGCGGATTAAAATCTTTTCTAAAATAAAGAAATGTCTCTATTTCCATTTCCGGAAAGTTTTTTGGTAGCAGACTACTATCCACAGTAGTAACTGTCCTATGTACTTTTGTAAAATTGTACCTAGTATTTTCGTTATTGCAATTTTTTATTTCCTTTAGTTCTGAGTTATTATTAATTGTTGATCCCAACATCGATGATGAGGATGAACTTAACTTTTTATCCAGTGAATTTTCTGTATTTTTTGTTTTGTTATTTTCCTGATTAACTAATTTACGTTTCTTTGCTTTTTTACGTTTGCTATCAACTTTTTTTCCATAAGAAAATGAATTAATAAACGCTGTTAAGACCTTGTCTTTATACTTTTGTTCACATTCTATTTTTCTGGCTCTTTTAAATTTACATTTTCCACAAATGGTGCAATTTCCACAGTTCATTACACAGTTGTTTTTGGCTAAAACACATTGCAAATTGTCCGTTTTTGTAAGCTTTCTACAGCTTAAGCAGAATATCTTTACGTTACTAGTTTTCAATTTTGGTTTACTATCCATTTTTATTTATTTACTTCTTCAAGTTCAGATAAAGTAGGCTGGAAAAAAGTAAGAAAGAGAAAGAAAATTAAGAAAGAATAAAGAAGACGAAAGAAGGAAAACTAGATTAGAAGTTATTCCGTGTTATAGACAATTTATAAGTTATCCATTTTTTTTTAATTATATTCTAGAATAGTATGCTTTCAATTAACGTTTTACATGCACCTGCAAATAAAAAATATATTAATAATCACAAAATTGAATATATAAATCACTTTATTTGATCGAGTAATTAAATTAAATTGCTTATATTTAAATAAAGTTATATTGCTAAAGTATTTCCGCATGGTATTCTACATAAGAAGTTTTTCATTGTTGCCATGGTTATTTGCTCAAATTTCTATTGTCTATATTTTGACTGAATATTATTACATGGTGACAATTTTTAAACACTAACAATTTTAGAATTTTTATTCTCTTTATTTATTATTTTACATAAACAAAACAAAGTTTTATTTATAATTAGTAATATAGTGTATTTTCTCAGCCTATAAATAATGTGTCTATTTAGTTAGAGATTTCAATATAGAAATGCAAACCTTATAATAGTTTATTAAAAAAATTTCTTTAATGATATTAATAGTATAATCTTGAACAATGTTGAATTCAAAATATAGAATCTTGTAACAATTAAAGCATTTGCTTGAGTGACATATTACAAATAAATTGACTTACCAACACAACAATTGGTATTTGAATAAAAGCAACTAGCCAAATATTGATATAGATTTTTTCCATCTAACTATAGTAATGTTTTTCCACTAAATATATTTCAAGCATAATCAGTGCTTTCCAACTAAATGCAAAATTTATATAGTTTTCCTCCATACCACGATGCAATCTATTATGTATTTATGTTGCAAAAGCAACAAATAATGTTTTCTGATAAGATAAATCGAGGTTAAAGTTTCAAATATTAATTCAAACTATTTGCATTATAATTGCATAACTATTAATTAAAGAAAAAAATATTATGAACCAATTGCACTGTAACAATCTTTATGACTTTCCTTATAAAAAATCCAATGCGATAAATTGCCAACATCTTCATGTTACAGGATTAAGCTGCCAGCAATTATTGTTTAGAATGTTATTCAGTAACTAAAAACTCCAAAGCAATTCAGCCTTTATCGACAACCTTTTTTTAATATAAATTATTTATTGGATTTACCATCTAGGTTACATAATTGTTGTAATTATTCCATAACAATTTGTTTACTTGCTGTTATTTAAATGACAGACTTATTAAATTCTGAATGCGATTATACAGAATCATATAAATTGAATGAATCCATTGTAAAAATAAGTTCTTGAGCACTTATTTCTTCTATAAATAAAGGAAAACTTGGAATATATAATTCTGGAGATCACTTGTGATTATTTTGCTCACTCTCTTGCTTTATCTTCTTCAGTTCAAGTTATATTATTGACTGATCTGTTTCTTCTTACTTCCCACCGTTATAGTTTGATCCTATAGGTCCTTCATTGCTGTGTGGTACTTCATGCCTATAGTCAGACTGTAGTTAATATTTGTGTCTGTCTGTCTATTTACAATTTACACAATCATTATTTACAGGTGCTCTGCATCTATAATTATTCATTTTCAAATTTTCCATTTACCCTTCTCTATCAAGCTTATCATTGGCTTCATAGTTTGATAGCATGCTCTTGATTCTCTTTACAAGTTTACCATTGGTAAACCTTAATCTTGATAACATTATTTAAAATAGGACTCCAGACATAGAATCTAGCACATTTTTATTCTTTTAAAAAGCCTCTGGTTAATTGTTATGCAATTCTCATTGCAGGATTACTATAAGTGGATCCCAAATAACACATTCATTTTCAGTCTAAAGTTTTAGTCTATACAACTAGTAGATTCAATGAAGTTTTAATGATATTTATTTGCCCAATCTAAATGCATCTATTTAATTAACAGTTGGAATTAAAATTTCTAGTTGTTCAATAAATAATGGATTTTATTATATATCACTGACTTTGCTTCTGAGAATGTGTTATATTTAGAGCAACTTTATTGATTTTTTTTGTGTGTTATATTTCTAATTTGAACACAAATTAATACTTTTTGTAGTAAATGAGTTTACAAAGAGACCCATCTAGATAATTCTTTTTCAATTTTTTACCTGGTTTTTTTTACAGACATGCCAATATATATATATACATAGTTTTTCTACATATTACAACGTTTACTCTTGCTTGGCGTAGAAAATAAATAGGGCGATGAGATATCATTTTATTGTTGTATTACAGTAGATAATTATATTTATGACCCTCAAAGTATATTTAGACACAATGGACAATGAAAATCCAAAATCCAGTTTTACTAATATCACTTTATTATTAATAGTAATTTGGGTCTTGAGAATTGAATTTGTTCACCTGAAACATTTAATATTGTTTTTTATGATATATTTCTCTATACATAGAGCTTTTCAAAAAAAACATCCCTCTTTTTAGTTGACATCTTACTATTTCATTTTTAAGAAGCATTCTATGTGATTTAAACTAATGCAATATTTGTTATATTTATGTAGATATATAATATGTTTCTAGCATCTATAGAAAGCTTTTTTGTATTTGTTATTTTATTTGACAGGTTTTTTTTTAAAAAAAAAAAACATTTTTAACCCGCAAACTTCTTTATTTCGTTTCCATTAGATAGATATTTACATAACCTATATTTCTGATTGTCACCTTAATACTGAACTATCTGATTAGCTGTAGCTCCACTTGGAATCTTAAGATATTGAAGAAAGGGAGGCATTCTAGGGTAAATTCCTAGCTTGATCTTTAAGATGTTATTCAGTAAATAAATCAGTCCTTTTTAATGTATAAATCCTTGAAATTGCCGTTCAGCACTGTCTTTTTGTATTTTGTGGCAAAATTATTGGTCTTTTTCTTCTATCCCATATGATTAAAAGTTCAGGACGTAAATAAGTCATCAGCAGCAATATTGCTTCACCAAACTATAGCCGAATAAAAGCATATGTTATGATTATCTGTACAAAATTTCGTATATTACTGCTTCATACACACTTAAAAATTTTGTTTTAGCTAAAGATTTTGATTTAGTTTACCTTGTGAAAAAAGTTAAATAGATTCCCATACAATGAATAATTTTCTAAAATTACCAGGTTCAATCGTTTCCATGGAATAATATCTCTTTGTTTTGTTTTTTTTTATTACTGGAAAAGGGATATTGATATTTTGAAATAAAAAAGGCAATATTTACTATTTGGATGTACGTTATTTTAAATGAGAAGCGATAATAACGTTGATCATTGTTATTGCCCAACTGGATTGTTTTAATGATGAAGGGAATTAATCAACCCATGCAGGTAACACGTAATTTTATTATGTATTAATGTTTTAAAACTAGGAAATGATGTTTTCTGATCGAGACCAATAATTGAGATATACAAGTATAAATAATTCAGATATTTATTAAACTTATTTACAGTCATAATTTTCACCGTAATTAATTAAATTATTGACAGAACTGTGTGCAAATGTATATAAGATTATATAAATAAAGTTATTTTTTGTATTTATAAAAATGCAGACATTGCTTTGTTATGTTTTATTTTTTTGTTTTTAAATATAGAATTTTATTCAGAAATTTGGTTATAATACATGACATTGCTTTGTTATTGTTTATCCGATAAGCTAATACACTTCAGAAAATATATTTATTAAGAGAAATTGAATAATAATTTTGCTAATTAGGGCAAATAACAAAAAGATGAACTGAGAGGGTCACAGTAGCAAAAACGCAGAATGGGGAGAAAGTGTGTTGATAGTAATAATAATGTCTTTCTGGATAAGAAGAAATCGCGGTATTAAGTTAAAGTAGTATTTATAATTTGAAGCCTTTAAAATGAAATTGTCAGTTTAGTAAAATGAGACTGAAGTGAAGGAAAACTCATCAGTAATAGTGTCAATGAATGAAACTGAATAAAAATGTTCAAGTATAGAGATTAAAATATAATAATCAAATAAATTCTGAATTAATGGATTGTAATACGTATTCAAGTAGTGAGAATGAAGTATTTCCCCCCACAAATCTTGTTCTACTGTTTGTCGCAAAGTCAAGGAATAATTATTATTACATTATTATTTTAATATTATTTATTTTATTATTTATTAATATTCTTCAATATAGAGAAATAAACTTGCTGAAAGATACAAAAATTGTTTGTTTGTTCCTCACATAGCTGGGATTATAGATTCTCCTAAGAACACATCAGTTGGTATAGGTGACAATTGTAACCTGTTTCGGAAGTACAGTGAATTTAGAATGGCACAGTTAATCCACAAATGAATAAAAATTAAATATGAAATTTAGAAAGTATAATGATGGCAGTACTGATTCATAATCCTAGAGAATTTAATGTAAACAATCCAACATCGTAAAATATATCGAGCCCATCGACTGTTATATGTATATAAATAAAATTGAATATGATAAACTTAAAGTTTCCATCCTTGTAATTTTTTCCAATAGAGATATTTTGCAGATCGCTAAACAATTGAATGTCCCAAAGTATTTCAGAGGATATACGGTATAAAGAATTAGTGGAAAATCGCAATGTATATTTTCAAGCAGCTGGTGGGATTTTGTTTGCATTTCAAGATGAAGAAGCAATTACTTCATGAAGTTTATCAAGATTATAGCTTAGCATTGAAAATATTAACCAATTAACGCGAATTCACCATGTCTGACCAAAATGTGCTTTTTGAATTTTTGTCATCCCAATACTTAAATAACGGTTAAGTTTTACTCCCAAATAATATCTCTTTCTTAACATCAGTTAATATTGCTTATTGATTGACGGCATTAGAATTAGATTGTTAATTGCCGAGTGTTAAGGATCATGATTTGTGTAATTTTAGTTGCTGGTATCCGAAACGAAATGTGATATTTTTGGCATCAGATAACTAATTTATATGTTTAGATGTTCATATCATTAAATGCATGATTTTATTTATTAATAAAATAAATTAGTTTATATGTCATAAACAAGTTTGGTGATGTTAAATTTCTTACAAGGGTAATGTTATATGACATAGTGCTGGAGGAACTTTCGTTTTATTTTCATGAAAAATTATCCAAAGAGAACGTTCCCTTTTTTCTTAATTATATTTGTCAAAACCATACTACTTTTTAACATTTTCATTATTATAATCTTAGGGAACATATAACATTTATATGATATTATGAATGTTGTGATTTAATTAGATTCATTTGTATTAGTGTTTAGATCAAGAGTTTAAGTCTCTCATTTATAGTTATTTATATAAAAAAATGAATGAATCTTATGGCTCGTGTATTTTGGTACATTCATTTAAATGCTACACTATGACAAGTAATGGTGAAGGAAAAATATTACCACATCTGAATATTAAATGATATTTTATCTAATGTTCTGTCTGTTATTATATAAAATTTTATATAAATGCAAAATCATTATCTACACATTTTATGATTCTTTAGTTTATAATAGTAATCAAGAAAATCTGTCTATTCTTGCTCATTTATTAAAGCTTGAATAATTAATGATTATCAGAATGTAGTTAGTGAAGTACATAAAAAACTGATTATTTTGAATATGATTATTCATAAGTGAAAAAATACACATACAATTATTATAGGCTTTAATGTTTTAAGATAGAAAGACTAGATATTTAAGTGAATATGTAATTTTGTTTTGAAAATTTTAAAACTAGAATTAGATAAATGAAAAAGTGGTTTTTAAGTTAAAATCATGTTTTTAACAATTATTATTATTAATAATAATAATTTATGAGTCCTTAGATAGGATTATGTTGTATATGCTTTTGTTATTCTTTAATTTTGAAGAAAAATCGATTAGTTATAGTCATTTAAATAGTGGCATACATGTCTTCTTCAGAATTAGTATTAATTTAAACCACAAGTTCTGGAAAAATGACAATGGATTATGCATCAGTAAGTGTGAGAAAAATAGAATAAGAACATCAGGATTGAAGTATAGCCTAAATTGAGACTCTATGCTTATGCTATTTTTTTGGACTGTCATAATAAGAAATTCAATTGCTGGTGTAGAAAAAATGAGAGATCTGATGACTAATCTTCCATTTAATATCTACCATAGGAGCAGTTAAACTATGGCTTGTGAAACCATATGTAACTTTTTGATACACAACTTGCAAGTTACTAAAATATATTTAGTAATTTTTTGCCTTATAATTGTTGTTAAAATGAAATAAAACATCATCATTCTTTATAATTTAATATATTTAAACTGAGAGTTCATAAATTATACATGTGTCAATGTTTTTGATGAATAAATATAGTTAAAAATTTAAATCCTAATTCTAATGCAATTAAATTTTATATTAGGAATTAAAGACAGTTTGGATCAGCAAAAATTATAAAGAAATGGTAATGGAGAGTCAATAATTGTACAAGTTATTGTTGGCAAAGTTAATTATAGTGAGCATAGTTTGTGATTGAATGTTTGTGCCTTGCTGAATTGCAAATAAAAATTTAACTGAAAGTTAATATAATATAGAGTATTGTACAATTTTGGTATATCGCACATACTGAGACTTAGATATTTATTTTACTTTAATATTTTTAGAAGTGTTTTGAAAATTTTGAAAAGGGAAGATCGTAAAAAGCAAAAGTATGAAGATGAAATATAAATATACGACTAAGATGAAAGATTTTACATTGATTAATAAATGCGGCAAATTGTTGTGTTTTATATGTAATTTGTCACTCAGTCATTACAAACTCAGAACCTTCAAACACTTCTATTAAGTAAATCATAATTCTATTCTCCCAGTTATTTATTTAAAACAGAATTCCAAATGCAAATATCCAACACGTATTTAAATATTACAATGAGTAAAAAAGTTTAAAATAAAAAATAAATACTAATTCATCAAACACTTTCGGCAGTACAGAAAGCACTTGATGAATTAGTATTTACTTTTTATTTTCATTTTTTTTACTCTGTGTAATATTTATATAAGTGCTGAATAAAAAAAGTAAGTCAAATATATTAAAATCATTATGTTCCAGTAGAAACTTGTGCTAATATTCAATAAGGTAACAGATGTAATGTCTAAAAAAAATTTATATCATAAAACTTTGCTCTGCTACATTTGCCTTTTATAACGATAATTTAAGAATAATATTGAAAGATATATGGGGGAATAACTGCTTCTTATTATCAAATATATATATATATATATATATATATATATATATGGTTCAGCAAATTGGAATGGATCAGCAAATGGTTGTGCTTTCACCAAACTGATGTTGCCAACAACAAATTATGAGAAGTGTATTTTCTATATCAGTGCTTTATAGGATGACATGAATTAACCTTAGAAAATATATGTTAAGTGAAGCAAATTTAATATGTAAGCTGTTAATTATGAAATGCATAGCCCATAAAATAGCAACAGAAAATGTGTTCAAAAACCAGCCAGTAGCAAATCAAATTTAAAAAATCTAATGTGCAAATAAATTTTAAATGTTTAAGGCACCTACAAGAGTTCCAAGGAATGATCTGACATGTTATTAATGTGGAATTAAAGATCACACAATAAAATTGTGCAAATTTAGAGTTCTGCATTTGTGATATGAAAGGTAATCTCGTTTATGTTTGTAGAAAGAAAAAAATTACATCAAATTCTGAGACTTTAAATTAGAAAGAGGTTGACCTTGTAAAAGCATAGAGATAAATATGATAAAGGATTCTGATACTAGCAGAACTACACTGGACATGATCATTTACAATAATAAAGTTAACATGGGAGTGACTACAAACTATCTATTCTATCCCTTAGAAAATAGAATAAAATCAATGCTAAATATAAAAATGAAAGGAAATTGGAGAAGATAATCCTGTTGATCACAGTTGTAAATGACAATAGAATAAAAAAGTCAACAGTAAACTTAAGGTATTACTGCTATCTATTGTGAAAAAAATATATAAGCCATTATTAGGTCAAAAGTAGTTTATTCCTCTCAGAATTCATATTGAAAAACAGGAAAAAGATGATTTATAAGATCATTGCAAATCAGGGGGGAAGTCTAGACCAATAAGCATGCAATTAATGCTAGGAAAATAAAATTTAAAATACAAACGGTAAAAACCTGTAGCAAATGTCAATTTACAATTGTTTTACCAAACAAATCTTGACAATCGTATCTGAAAGTTAAAAATCCATTGCAACACATTATCATAGATTTTGCTGAACCTATGAGATTATCTATTTTTAGTCATAGTATTTTTTTATTCCTACAGGGATAATAAGTTTGTAAAAACTATGAGTACTAAGAGTATCATTAAATCTTTCCAAAAAGTTTTTATACTCATAGCTATCCCAAAGTCTTTGTATTTGATATTAATACAAAATGTACTTCCTCTGATTTTCAAAATCATTTAGAAATCCCACTTTTAGTCTAATGGAATCATTGGAAAGGCAATATTATTCCTAAAATATGCTTTGAATAGAATGACAGCTATGAATATAGAGATTGCATTAATAGAAGTTATGTTTTATAAAGATTTTACTCCAAGTGTATCTAGCAAAAAACCGTTTGCAGATTTTTTGTTGTGGTGAAAATGCTGTACACACTTGACTAAACTATTACTGATTCAGAAAGGAACAGAAAATAATACTTTAGATTAAAAAAGCACTAATGTAAACGTTGGACATTCCAGATTGCTGAAGCATTGTGCGCTAAAGATATGTTAAAAATAAATGATTTCTATGTGTTATTGTTAAGATTGTATTAAGTGTAATTAGAATTATTAAACTTGAAATTGGATTACTTATGCGGAGACATGTAAATCACTTACGTGAGCATTTCTATAATATGTCAAATGTGAGAGATCATAAACTTACACTAACCAATCCCAAATCAAAAATTATGACAACTGAAGAGCACGATGATACCTCCTCAGTTGTACAAAATGATGAACTTCCCACTGATAGGGATGTTGAAGCTGATGTCAAATTAAAGAAGGATATTTATGATGTAAGTGATGATAACTGATCCTCCAAATTAGAAAAATCAAGGAGAGTTGAACATGGATCAAGATGAAAAAAGATTTATCTCCTCTGAGACATCAAAGAAATCATAAAAAACTGATAAGTTTACAAACTATTTTTATAATGAAGGAATATGAAGACTGTACATGTATATATGATAATGTAAATAAAGTTTTTTTTAGATTTGTAAAAATGTGCTCACAGTGTTTTTTTATTGTTTACTCAAAAAGCTAAGTATTCTAGAAAATTTCTTTGTTAAGAAAAATGGAATAATAATCATGCTAATTAGTGTAATTAATAAAAAGATAAACTGAGATCATCAGATGGGCAAAAAGGCATCAAAATGTTGAGATAGAAGGTTGATAATGATAATAACTTAAAGACTTCAAAATGAAGATATTAGTTTAATAAAATGACAGAATGAAGTAGAGAACTCTGAATGAGAGAATTAAGTATTCTCACACTCAGATATTGTTATAATATTTGTCCCAAAGTTAAAGGATATTTTATATTATTATTTTGTTGTTATTTATTCATCATTTATTAATATTCCTTAACATAGAGAAATAAACTTGTTGAGATGTACAAAAGTTGTTTGTGTGACTAATTTTCGTCGCTGCGATTATATCCCCTCCCCCTTGAACACAGCACTGGCCAGTGGTAAGATGTATCCACGGTTTAGTAAACAATCAGCTATGTTAAAACGGTGTCACGATTTTCTCTTTATAAGCTTGCCTGTGAAAGGACTTCGCAATCTAACATGTCACTTGGGATTTAAACTTTTTGACTGCATTTGATAAAAATGTGTAACATGAGTTACTATTTAGAGAGTTACTAGCAACTCCAATAACTATTTATCTTCAAATGAATAAGTCAGTCTTTATAGGCAACTCCTTTACGTTAATGTAAATAGTATCGATTTCACTGACTGGATTGCATGATTAGGCTGGTTGTGATATTTATTATTGTTTATTTATTATTTACTTCATTAACAATCCTATATTCTAAAACCTATTCTAGAGACTTAATAAGTTGGAAGATAATTTTATTAAAGATAAACTTTATATTAGATAACAACACGAAGTAACTGGTCGCTACCTTTAGAAGTATCGGCTTCAAATTACATATGTGTTCTAAAAACAGTGCCTATTTTTAATGCTAATTTTATTATTAAGCAAAAATAAATATGGTTGCTGCTTAGTAAATAAAATTTAGCAGTTGAATCATGACTAAGTATTTAAAAATAATATGCAATTTCAATGTATAGATAAGGTATATTTGTTTAAATTTTGTTGTGTGTATGTTATAGATATTACAAAAAAATCAAGTCAGATGTCATATGATTTGATTTAATAAGCTTGTATTTACAAATTTTATATATAGAGCTCGCAAAATAAACCGATCTAGGGTTGGGGATATTCTCAAAGCTTGTTAAGAGCTTATTTTGAGAGTTGTAGATATTATAATTTCATATATTGAAAGATAGACGCCTATGTTCTAGTTTAAGAAGTAATGCTGCAATTTATTATAGAAGATATACTACAAATGTAGGATCATAAACTGTATTTAGAAAACGGATTCCTAAAGTAATTTTACACAATATAAAATTTATAGTTTTAGAATTTGTTTATAATCATACAAACTTTATATATAATATATGCTTTGCTGATCCAATGTAGATCCTCTCTTTTTTAAAAGGCAATGTGTCTGTGGTTAAAAAACATAAGAATATTTTGCAGGTAATAAGTAGCATGTTTTGAATTATAATGTCTGAGATGTGCTTTATGTACTTTACATGCAGTATTTCAATAAATAAACATTATATTGTTCTTATCGACGTTTTAACTAGGATTATGTTCTACCATAGATAATATCCATTATTTTACTTTGGTCTCTTGAAAAACTATTGATTAAAATTTTAATCCTTATAAATTTACTAAAAGCACTGATATCAATTGTTATTAGTGAGTGGTATTGCAGAATAGCGGAATCTGATGTTTAGAAAATTTATGGGCCATGACCTAATTCTTTATCTTCTGATACTCAAACTTATGAATTCTGAGCAATAAACATTATATTGTTATTATTACTACTATTAGGAATAGTAAAATCTATACTTATGTTAATAGAGCAAATTAAATAATGTATCAAGTTATCATTTTTATGGAAAATAGCCGGAGTTCTTACAATATACATTTTTCATTAAACCTGTTTTAAAATACGGTAATGGATTCTAAAATTGAAATAAGTTTTTTTGTTATTGTTGTAGTAACAAGTTACAAAAAGTCTCCTTCAATGCTTCTATGTTTTGGAATAGATTGCCTATAGCAATTTGTATTTAAAAAAATAGAAGTTGGATTCAACTTTTACGAATTAGATTTAGATTGTATAACTATATTTAGTAAAGCTAAATATTATAAGCACACTCAGTAATAGAGGAACGTATGCGTGTTAGAAAAAATAAAAAATAGAGTTTATTTTTTATTTAGTTTTAAATGCCATTTATTCCAGCTAAATAATATAAAAAGTTATTTGTTAGGAAATCAAATAATGTTCTTTAATGAAGAAATAACTAAAATACATGTGTATTATATACCTGTATCAATATATGTATTATTTATCATTTCGATATATATGTGTTCAAATGTATCAGTGTTATAAGATAAAGTGGAGAGTGGTGGGTCGTGTGAAAGCCGTTAATGAAGAAAGAAAATATTTTAAACAAAGTTTAATTAATTATTTCTAAAACAAATCAGATTAATATAAACTAGTTGATCACATTATTATAGTAAATTTTTTAAAATTGATTTTTAAAAAAAAAAAAAAAATGATTAAGCTTTGTTTGATATATTTGACTCAAATTTTAAAAATTTAATTAAAACTTTTTAAGAGATTAAGATAAACTGGTTGTAATGATAATTACTATGTTTTTGTTTTTGGTTTTTTTTAATGTAAAATATTTTGTGTTAAAATGTTGGTTTAATTTAAAATAATTACTGGCTTGTCTTGATAAAAAAAATTGTTTTCTAAAAGAGGAACGGTATAAGTAACAAGTCTCAGAAAATCATTTGACCTTATTAATCTCTGATTACTTTTTGCCCAGATTATCCTTGTTATTAGACATGTGTTTCAAAAAATTTCTCCAATATTTGAGACAACTATCATATGTTGCTAAAGCTACTACAGAATTTCCTATGGTTCTCACAACCAGGTTGTTTAGCTGTTTTGGCGGATCTAAATCCAACTTCGTGCCAACCATCAACGTATGTGAAACATCTCATCTACCATAGATATCCTTCTCAACAGTGCAAATTAAACACGTTTAATATAACCTTTACTCTGAAATGTAAAACCCAATTGTGATTAAATATTTGACAAATCATCTATGGTATATTTCACTAGTGAATTTCAAAGACGTTCTTCATCATTTCAAAAGTTAAAACATTCATGTATAAATTTAATCGTAGCTTCATACAAAAACAATCTTTTCTGGGCTATATATGGACTTCACCTAAAAATTTTGCTTACTTTATGAACAATAGAGATACTTTTGTTACCATAAACCATCTATAAACCATTCATAAGTATATATACATATACTTGTAAATTTGTAATATTATATATATATTCATGAACTTGTAATTTATGACTTATTTTATTGAATTTGTATATTTATTTTATCTTATTATTTCAATGTCAATTCTTTGAATTTTAGTTAAGGTTTATAGTATACATACTTTAGTAATAGAATATATATATATATATATATATATATATTTCCAGGAAATATGTAATAACAATAAATTGATCTAACTCAGATAAATAATTATGTTCATCTAAAATGTATCTAATTAATAATAACTATATTCTTTAGTACTATCTATTATCAATTAGTTCAAATTAACAAATAATAATATGCTTTGTTCTTAAATTAAATAAATAAATATCTAATAAAAATCATGAAACTATGAAGTGAGTTTACAAGTGGCAAAACGAATACATTTAGCCAATATCCCACAGGATATCACCTCAATGGCATAAGAACACTATCTTCTCTCTTATTACTTTAAAACAATAAATCTATAATACTCCTATGTCTTTAATAAAAATTAATTAAGTAAATGACTCTTAATAAATTAATCTGAATATCTCTATCAAAATGATTTAGCTCAAATTATCTCAGGTTCTTTTAAAATAATTCTAACATAATTATAACTTTTGTAATTAAGTATAATAAGGGATTTAATATCATTCCCAACTACATCTAACTAATACTAATAATAATAAAATGATAATACTAATCTTCAATTTATAATTTAATATCATATCTTTTCTACTTGTAATATTAACCATGTATAACAAACAATATAATGTAATCTTCTATTATCCATATGGCATCTTAAACAAACATATATGGTATGATCTTATAATCTGAGAATATGTGGCAATCACTAATAATATAATCCTGTGTAAATATTTTGTGGTTATTCTATGACCAGAATAATGATATCATAAATAAAATTTCTTAAATAAAATCATATTAATAAAATAGTATAATTCTTAAACAATGACTCTATTTATGTTGTGCAAATATTATGTCTTAATTCTAATTATCTGTGATTATGTAATTGTGATGTGAAGAAATTGAGTCGACACCAAGATTTATAACAAAACTTAACAAATTTATTAATAAGCTTGAACAGTTATTATATACAATATATACAACATGAATGAACTTTGTTCTACTCCCATTTAGGTAATCTCACAAAAAAAATATATTAAATAAAATAAATGTCAGATACAAGGAAAAATTTGCTTTATAAAATTCTTATTATTAAAATATTACCATAATATCTTTATGGCCTCCATTAAGTTTATTTAATTCAGTATATTGCTAAAGTATTATTTAAATTATTACTTCAGTATACATTTATCATTTATTATTTAGTTTTTTAAAATACTTTTACCATCTCATATAATTATTTCTAACCTAATCATAATATAAATAATCTTAATTAATAACATATCCATTAATCTAGACTGCTTACTACTCATCAATGTAATGTTAAATAATATGTAAGAATTGATGTGTTATTATTATAGAATAATTTTTATATAAAATTATGATCATTTATATTTTTCAAATGTGATTTAATTATATCTCTTTTACTTGTAAAAAAAATATGCATTAAAATTGAATCTTTTAAAATTTAATGACTAAATAATATCTTTAGAAAACACACTTTATTCATCATTTATTTATTTGTAATAAACAATAATGAGTCCCAAATATAGAAAGTTTATGATTCATTATTAACAAGTTATAATCTTGTACTCTTTACACTTACTTATATCCTTACTTTAAAAATAATATAATCCATCTTATATTCTTCAATAATAATTCTGCATTTTAAACTTATTCATCATTTCATATTTTGAAATACTAGCCTTTACGATGCAATCCAAGCAATATCGATAGTAAATACACAAGTAGGTATATGGAATAAATTAGATTTTAATTCAATAGCACTTCTATTAAATAACCACCATGGTCACAGTGTATCATAAATAAGGTATGACTATTTTAGTTCATCACCTCTACTAATAAACATAATGTCCAAGCTATTTATTCAGCTCTATGGAACATTACAACTTCAACATACAGAAAATAACACTACCATGAACATATACAAGCTATAGGGCTAAGTTATCTATACTTGCACAATAACTACTATTGTCTACAGTTATTCCCATATAAACAAATCCTACATAAAATATTATCTTGGTCCCATTTAACTTAATATCAAGCTTACATTGCTAAATCTATTCCTGCATTCTTATAACAATAAATAAATTCATGTCTAAAATAACCATCTAACCAATTGATAAGAAAAGATTATTTTATCTCTTAGTAACTTTAAACATAAATACAAACAATCAGTATCGATATCCCAGTTTATTATTTTTATCACTTAAAATAAACCTTAAATGTAGTTATAATAGAATCATATACTTATAATTTTCTTATATTAAAATGTACTTATAATATTATTAAAAGTATTCATATTTTTAACATGAATCAATAAATTATAAGCTATGTGTATGTATTGTGTTTTTCATACTCGTTTCATACATCTACACTAAATATACAATAATAAAATACATAATAAAATGATCAACACTTTTATAATTATTACCATCAATAATACATCTTCATTGTCCATTGTTCCATTAATATTTCTGGATCATGAATTAAATAACATTATTTAAATATCACTCATTCCACATCATCATAGTTTAAAATATTAAACTTTTCTTTTTTAAAATTATTAAAGATTTTTTTAATAGTTAAGCACTAGGTTAGTAAATAATTTAATGTCCTATGTTCCTACCCTACTTCTATTTTATAAGCATTATGATAAAAGTTAGTAAAATAAGATTTTAAAATATATTTATGAAAAGAAAACTCCAACAAAGTTCATTATGAAAAATGTCCTTCTCATCTTATACAGCATTTGTTGACAAAAAACATTTTCCTTTAATGAAAAAAAACCACACATACTCCAATAGTTTCACTTTTATGACATATCCGACAATTCTTTTTAAGCATGAAGAAAATAAAATAAAAGTAAGTCAACTTGTAAAATATTCCAATTGCAATCCAAATAGTTCAGGGTTATTCTTTTATTTTCAACAGTAATTGTTAAATGCATTTTTAAATTCTCTATTATGATATATATCTTCTAAAATTTTACTGCTTTCAGTTAAATTTCCCACTGGTCAATGTTCCTTGAGACAACAATCAGCGTGTTTATAAGTACTTTTCCGAAAATATTCTGTAAGTCCAGCATACAACAACTAACTTATTTTCAAGATTTTTCTAATGTAATATAAATTACTTAACCAGTAATCTTCATTTTTTAACTTTTTTTAGAAAAAATTATTTTTCAAAAATCCATTTTCAATATTTCTTCATAAAAAAATATTTCGGCATCTTGAATAATTGTTATCTTTACATTAATAGTTTTTTTTAAAAAAAAAAAACTGTTCTATTCTAAAATAGCTTTCAGAATAAAAGATTTCATGTTTTTTTTCTTTACATCTCTGGTGAGCTTTTCTGAATCTTCTCCGTGAAGTTCTGTCTATTAACTTTACTATCAAATTAGCACAATCGTTCAACATAGGCAAAATTATGTGTCTAGTAGGAAAATGATAATTCAATATTTCCATTAATAAATTTAAATTCAGTGATGACTTCTCCATGTTTAAGTTGATGTTAAATTAGATTAAATAAATTAGCAAGTAAGGAATTACTTAATCATTTAGCAACACATTTCCATATCATGATCTTATAATAATAAATTACTGTACTTTTTTAATTTTAAATTAAATAAAATTGATTATTATTTTAACAATTAATTGACCAAAGTTGTGGTAACAATAATAACGGTATAACAGTAATCTGCAAAATCTATGCAGCTCTTATATACTCAAGCCTCCTCCACATCTGATTGCACAAATTAAACAATACTTACTTCCAACGACCCTGGGAAAACAATGCTGGTTAAAGTTAAAACAAATAATAATTTACTAAATATTTATTTTTATCATATTATTTAATTCTTAATTATTTTTCATATTTTATTTACACTTAATAAATACTTTAAAATAATTTTTAAAAATCACATTACACTATTTATTACTATTTCTATCTTTCTTTTAAACAAAACGTATTTATTTTCAAAATAAAATATAAATCTGATTTTATTTATTATATTCACTTTAAAGACCCAATTTAATATTTATAACAGCTAATATCATTTTATTCTGTGATAGACAAATCTAATATTTTTAAAACTCATATTAGAATTTTAAAATAGTTTTACTTTATTAAAAAACTTTTCAAGTGCACCTGTGAATATACATGAGACCCTAACAATTTAAATGAAAACAAAATAAATAATTTAATTTATGAAATATTACATAAAAATAATATTATAGCAAAATTTAAAATAATTATTCCAATATTATAAAATCAACTATGCACTTGTCCCACATTATTATTTTTAATTAAATGATTTTTAAACACAACTATGAAATACAATTATTATTATTAAATAGTCTATTCGTTTAACTTTAAATTACTACTTTTAAAATTTACTTTAATCATTTATTTATAAGACTTATTAAATCAGTATTTATTATAGCCAGCTTTCCTAACCATACAATCTTTTAATAATTTTAGTTGACTGTTTTCTTTCAACTACTAACACAATATTATACAGCAATTATTTTATGTGCCCTAACTAGATTATTAAAAGATCATCAACACATAACATACATCATTCCCTTACTTAACTTTGAAATTTAAAATTTTCCAGTAAATTGATAGAAATAATCCATCCTTACCTAAACAAAAGGGTACAATATATATATATATATATATATATATATATATATATATATATATATATATATATATATATATATATATATATATATATATAAGTTCCAATCAGTATATATATATATATATTTATATGAAGTATGCTACTTTAATATTTAATAATTATAAATGCATACAGCTATTTAATTTTTTTAAGTTAATTGTAGATAAAAAGTAAACTTGTATTTTTCTTAAAAAAAAATTGTTTTGTTTGTTTTATTTTTTAAAAAAAATAAGAAAAAAGGTTTAGTTTTGCAATAGATAAATTTAGTTTTATTAAATTTATATTTTTGAAGCTATTTGAAATCATTTGAATAATGTATTAATAAATTAATGAAAATTAAGTTGTATGTGGGCTGATGCCAATCTGGGCATATATATATATATATATACATAGTTTTGCTAGACTGATTTTATTTTATTTAGAACTTTTAATCGATCATCATTTTATATATATCACATATGCAGTGAAATTAAAGATTAAAGGGTATATATATATATATATATATATACATATATATATATATATATGAGTCAGAGAAAATCGCTCTGATTATATTCTTTAAATCTCAATTTTACCTCAGGCTGCATTTTTCACTACAGCAACGGGCTGGCCCTTCAAGCAGAGAAGTATAATACCAATGATAGATGAAATATCAATAGTACCTATAACCAAACTGAGGCTCTACAATGTATAATCTACAATCACATTTCCAGGCTATAACATTTTTCAATTGCTAGATTCAAACTCCTGCCATTTAAAGTCCTTTATTTGTTTTGAGGTTAACCTCAGGTGCTAGCTAACCACAGGTTATATAGTCAACATGCCTGGACAACAGGTATACAATCCAGTGCTTGACATAAGAGAGAAAATCGATCAGACAACAATTAAACAAATATTTTATTTTACACACACACATAATCATAACATGAAATAATAAACATGTATGTATACATGCACATAATTATAACACATGCAAAATTATGTTGTCTATAAGTATTAGAGTTCATTAAAGTTTTTTGTTTATGGTGTAGCATAAAATTAAAAATTTGTATAAGATTAGTACCATAATGTATGTATGGATAAGTTAAAATCAATCATCTTAAATTAGTTAGTTAAGAAATATAAAAAAGAACATTTTAATATTCGGAGATATTTGAAAGCCATTGAATATTCAATAATTTTAAATGAAGGATGTGCTTAGGATGAATAGAAAATTGTTTGTGAACATGAATTTAAATTATTTGAACTTAAATTACATAATAAATTTGATAAGAATATTGATTTTTTTATTTAATAAGCAGTTTGACAAACTTATAATGATATATATACAATGGTCAAATATCCAATATAAAAATAATTATTTGCCCACAATGTTGTTATTGATATATATTTAATATAATAATATTATAATGATGTGAATTTTGTCAATTTGTTAAATAAAAGGATATATTTGATTTTGTTTTATGTCACATGACAGAGGTTGTGATGATTATAATTTGGATTTAATTGCAGCTGTTTAAATATTGCTAATGTAATTATAAAGAAAATTAATTGTCATAAATTTAATGTTATTCCATATGAAAATTCATCTGATTTGGAAATTTCAGAATTTAAGCAGCAGCTTAAAACTGATAATGTGATTTATTTGAAAGAAGCTAAAGGACTGCAAAAGTATTTAATGATGAAATATATTGAGGAAGTTAAACTGCAAATTGATAAACTTAGTTTCTTGCTGATTGAAAAATATAATATGGATGTTCAGAGAATAAAATTTAGTAATAATATTTTTAAAAAATTTAAGAAATAAAGCCATAAGTAATACTGGCCATTATAAGTATATATCCTTCTTGTGCTATATGTCCTCATATTTTTGCAAATATAAAATTACATAAAGAAGTTGTCTTTTGAGAATTATGATTGATTTTGGTGGTTTATTAATATATTAGATTTAGTAAGCTGTTACAAGAGATTTTAGGATTTGGGAAAAAATACTTTTGCTTCATCTTTTGATATTGAAGATAGAATTAAAAATATGGTGATTGACAAGAGTGATGTTATTGCTTCATTAGTCATGACAGAAATGTATGGTTCTATTGATAGAGTGAATTTCATAAAAATAATCGAATATGCATTGAAAAGTAAAGGTGTTTGTAAATACATTATAAAATTTATTATTGATTCTTTAAAAAATTTTGATGATAACATTCTTCATTCTTTTGAAGATATATATTATAAAATATCTAAAAGCTGGTCCATGGGTCTGCCTGTTGTTGCAAAAGTATGCAGTTTTGTTTTGTCTACATACAAGAGTAGTATTTAAATATGTGGATTTTTAAAGATAATAAAATTTACAAAAGGTATGAGAATGATGTTTTTGTTTGCAGAAATATCACTACTATAAATTTGCTTGTAAAGGAGTCTAATAATTTGCATAGCTTGAATTGGACTATTCACAAAGAACAGGTTTAAAATATTAAGTATTTGAATTTATTTATTACAAGAAATAATAGTAGTCAAGTGTTGGTGGTCGAGTGGCCAGCACAGCCATCTTACAAGCACTTGTCTTGGGTTAGCAGTTTCGCTTCCCAGCCAATGCTATTACACATAAAAAAGAAATAATAGTATGTTAAGTTATGAATTTATAATGAAACCATTGCAGAAAAGACGATATATAAATTGTAAATTAAAAGAATCAATTATGCATAAGTGAGCAGGTTTTAGATATTTTTTGTTCGTAATAAAAAGTTATATCCTTACTAGTGTGATAAATTAAAAAATATTGAGATATTTGCCAAGGAATTCCATAAAATTGGTTATAAGATTGAACAAATTAACTATATTTTGTCAATTTAAAAAAGTTATAGTGATTAATGGAGCTAAAGATTGATAATAAAAAAATAATATCTAGTATATATATATTTTAAATGCTCAAGTGAAATTCTTTAAGGATACTTATAAGGATGTGTTAAATGTTTCATTTTGTGTTACAAATAACTTTAATAAGTTAATGAATAATTCTAAAAGTGTCACACTTGTCAAGCAAAAAAGTAATGTTGTGTATCAAATTTTTGTGGATGTATGTTATCATTTATAGGTAAATCGAGATGCAGTAGTGAAAAAAGTTAAAGGAGCATGAATTGTTATAAAAGTGTGTGAAAGTAAAAATAATAATGATTTAATGACTGCTGCAGGTTCTATGGTTCATGAAAAGTCATGTAAATATAAATTTAAATTTGATCTCGAAAGTGTTAAAATTCTTCATGAAGAGAGACCATAATAAAAGAAAAATTAAGGAGGCAATTTTAATATTTAGAAATAAAATGAATATAATTAATTTACAAACTGCTAACCTTAAAATTTGGGATTCATGCAATTCCAGTTGATGACGTTTGCTTTCGTTATGTGTATTGAATGTAACAGCAGTTGAGGAGTATTAAGGAATTAAATGAAAGTACTTCTGCGGATTGAAAGACTGTATATAATAGTTACTTACTGTTATATTTATTATTTTATTCTTATATATATAAATGAATTTATAGGTGTAAACTGTGAATTTTAATGGAATTTTTTTTCATCTAATAATTTAGATAAAATTTCTTCTATTATTTAACTAGGCAGTAATTAATTAAAATTAGCACAGAAAAGTATGACTACCCTAATAATAGCAATAATATTTATTTATTTTTGGCATTGTCAGTTTTCATTGCTTGTTGTTTTTTATACCATAGCTAAAATTTTATCTTGATTATTATAATATGTAAAAAGTCCTGCCATAATTCAATGCTTATACACACAATATGTGTGTGGTTTGTATGCATCTACAATATATTTTCATGGTTAGTAAGTGAATTTGAAAAAGCAGTTGTTTTATGACATTTATATAAGTAAATTTTGTAATATACATGCATTGTACCAGTAGGTTGCATACTCACTCAACTCGATCTAGAATCTCAACACAACTACCTCAAGTGCAATCATGTGTGAGATACACATGTCATTAATACTCATGAACTCTTCCTTGTATGCCCAGTTTTCAGATTCAATTACTTATGATCAGCAACTCTGATGATTTTAAATTATTTAATTTTTCGCTGGCCAACATCACACAACGGAGAAACAAAGAGACTCAGGGGAAAATCATGGCAGGTATGTGTAGACATTGATATAGACAAGCACATATGCTTAACCTTAGTGGGATCTTATAACTCTACAAATCATGACATTTATACTTTAATAACTATGATCAGAGATGTTTGATTTTAAGATTATATTTAAAATGAACATAAATAGAAATCAGAAATTTATACATTTGAGTTATATTAAATAGTTATTAGCCTCATATTACAATAAATTACATTGTGCTCATTCGCACTTTAAAATAGGTATTTACAGATAAGTTTATATTATTAGTACTTTTCATGCGATGTTATGATATTTTAATAGTTAATCTAGTGCAATTATACAGTGTACAATCATGATGACTCGCCCAAATTACAGAAGAGAAACACAACCTTGACTAATCCCAGGAGGAGTTACATAATTGTCAGTTAACTAACCGATCAAGTTATCATAAGTTTATTATATATGGAAATATGTTTAATAAAAATATATTTACTTTATTTGCATGTTTAATGTATGTGGGGGTATTTTTATAAATTATTATCTCTAGAGTCGTTAAGCGACATATCAGTAAAAAAATTACTTAGTTTGTAAAATACGTTTAGTTAGACCATAACATCAGGTATATAGAGATTTATAGATTTAAGCTTTTTAAAAGGAAAAATATAATATAATTAAGTGTTGCAGTGTTAGCATAATGGCCGAATAAGATTTGCGGATCCGTTTCTTGGATGTGCTTTATCATTTGAAAAAAAAAAGATGCCGACTTGCCACATCCACATTTCAATTGATTTCTTGGAGTTAAGGGCCTCGGATAGAGTTGCAATGAATCAAACTTTGCCAGAATTATCCCATGCATTGCTCTCATTATGTGAGTAGATGGTCCAGGGTCATGCATTGCCCTGATTATGACCTAAAACGAAGATGAGATGATGTGAGCATTCCAATGCACGTCTCTAGATAAAGCTTAATCATAAGGAATAATAGTCTATGCTAACAACGCATTGGGTGGACTAATAACTGGTCAAAATATATAGAACTAGACTTATAACCTATAGTAATAATATCAAAAATAATGGTATGATCAGATTTACTAAGGCATTATTATAACATATCTTTAAGTTTTAACATAAACTAAAGATCTAATCTCCTCCCCCCCTCCTTCATTACATTTCTTCAATAAAACCTCACATACGTTTAACATAATATAAAATTAAGTCTAATGTGTGCTTTAATAAAAGTACACATATATGTTTAAATGGGTGAGGATAAATATAAAACTAATATATATAATTAATATATTTGTTTTGAATTAATATTGTGCTAGTAAAGAGATTAACATTTGCATAATTCATAAACTAATCAAAGGCAAAACTTTATCCTACCCCCTTACTGCTGTTTATGCAAAAAGTATAGTGACTAAAAAAACATTTAAAAATCTTCTCCCAACTTAGTAAGCGTTTATAGTTTTAAAAGTAAAAGCAAATTAATTAATCAATTGACGGTCCTCTCTAATGATGAGGAGATAAGCTAAAAATAACTATGCTGATGAGGGTGGGTATTTTATTGAGATATCATTTAACATTTATATATATATAAAATACATATTTTGCGGGTTCATCCGTGTTAAAAACTTTTAATACCAATTTTATTTCTGTTTTAAAAGATTTAAAAATTAATGCTAGTGACATTCTGGTCAGTTTTGATGTCGTGTCTTTGTTTACAAACATTCCAATTGATGAAGCTTTAAATATAATCTCACAACGTTGCAATTTACCAGACCATATTATTGCTTTGATTAAACATTGTCTCTTAAATACATATTTTGTATACAATGGACAGCATTACAGACAAGTTTTTGGTACTCCTATGGGCTCACCTATCTCAGGAGTAATAGCTGATTTATTCATGGAATATATAGAAACTCGTGCTTTAGAATCATCATCTTTAAAACCTCTCATTTGGCTCAGATACATAGATGACACTTTTGTCATATGGCAACATGGAAAAAATACATTAGATGATTTTTTCTTACATTTAAATAATATACATCCTCATATTAAATTTACAATGGAGACAGAGTCTGATGGAAAACTCCCTTTTCTTGATGTTCTAGTCACCAGAACACCAAATAGTTTATCTTTTTCTATTTACAGAAAGGATACACACACAGACAGATATTTACATTTACATTCTCATCATCACCCAACTCAGATAGTTTCTGTAGCCAAAACTCTTTTAAATAGAGCAATTAATCTTTCAGATGACACACATCTGAAAGAAGAAATAAATCATATTAATAGTGTTTTATTAGCAAATAGTTATAATTACAAATTTATAAAAAAGCCTTATTTCAAGCCCAAAATAGACAAAATAGGAAACAAAAAGATGATAAGTCAGCTATTAGGATTTGTGTTCCATATGTAAAAGGAACTACAGACAGTATCGGACGTATATTAAAACGCTATAATATAGATACAGCATTTTCTGCTCATCAAAAGATCAGCAATATAATAACCAAGCCTAAGGATTCAATCCCTCTTGAATCTCATGGTGTCTATCAAATCTCATGTAAAAATTGTAAAGCTTCTTACATAGGTATGAGTAATCGTCGCATCAGTGTTAGGAGAGATGAGCATGCTAATGCAGTTAAACAACACTCATCATCATCAGCACTCTCACTCCATACTATAGATTCAGGTCATAAAATAGATTTTTCTAGTACCAGGATCATATCCAGATGTGATAATCTCTACCAATGCAAAATCAGAGAAGCCATTGAGATACTTAAAAGGCCAGATTGTATCAATAAGCGAGATGATACGTGCAAACTTCCTCCTATTTGGAAAGATTTCTTTAAAAAACATTCTTAAATTTAACATTTTTGCTATTGGTGGGATTTTTAATGTTTTATTCAAACCAGTGATTGTAGCGCCTCTACAACCGTCTTTCTACCTTTTTATAACTCTGTGGATGGCTTGTGTGACCAAGTCGAAACGTCAGTGTATTGGTATTAAAAGTTTTTAACACGGATGAACCCGCAAAATATGTATTTTATATATTTAACCCGTGCAAATCTTCGTTTTAACATATATATATATACTAGATAAAGTATTACGAAAATAATTGCCAGATCAAATTAAAAGTGAAATAAATTATGAGACTAAATGAAAATGGTTATAGAATAAATTAGAGAGCCACTTATATTAAAAGATTACATATTTAAACATTTATAAAATTAATTATGTAATGGTTACAGAGTTTACAAATCATTAATGTTAAAGTCTTAAACATTTAAGAATTAATTAGAAGAAAGTTAAGAGTTCATTTTAGTGGCACTTCAATGGCATTACCTTTTGGAAGCAGGTAGCGATCTCCAGGTTAGACTTTATGGCATAGCATCAAGTTCACAAATGTTTAGCAGTAGTGGCAGGCTGTTGGGAGCTGTGTTGGCATGGTCAGGAGAAGGTGCATCTTTCCCTTCTACTCAACAATTGTAATATTGAAAATTTGAGCTATGTGGATTCAATTCATTTGGCAATGTCTTACAAATTTAAGTACTCTTCCTTGATGAATGAAATTGGGCCCTATTTATATGATTTCTGTTTATCTCAAGGATGCTTTTAAGCTCCATTACCTAAGGTTATAAAATACTGCTACATATCGACTTTTAATAAGGATTTTTTTTTGTTATTAAGGTAGTATAAAACAATGCAATCGGGTTGATATATTTCTGAAATAATTGTTCTAAATCTATTTCTAGATCGGAAATAGATTTTACTAAACGATAAATTTCGTTAAGGAAATTGATTTGATTTTTTCATAGAAATAATAATTTTAATCATACTAATGGATTTTAGGTTGGAATGCTTCTAGAAGCCACCAAGCCAATTGCATCATCCTCACCCCCATTACATAAATAGTATTTTAATATGATATAATTTTAAATATACATATTTTGTACAAAATATACGAACATAAATATTGATTTATATACCATCCCCCATCACCTTTTATATATACATGTGATTTACGCACATATACGACCTATTAAAATCTATAAAATATTATTTATTTATTTAGTTAAGAGATTATTAAATCTCTTGATCACAGTTATTTTAAATGAAACTTTAAGAGAAAATGAATTATATGGGTGCATATATAACCATATTACTCAGATTTGAATTCAGTTTGGTAGTGAGGGATTGGATAGGGCTGTGAAGTATAATCTGAATCTCAAATTGACCACTTCAGTATGTTATATAATGAGCTTACAAATAGCTATTAACAAGCTTTTCAGAATATCCTCAACTTCAGATCGGTATCTGCTACTGGCTTCCTGAGTGGGGTGCTAGGATATTCAAGCATTAGATTTAAAATATCAGGTGAACCCCAGCACTTTATCCAATGGATAACTATTAAATAGAAAATCTGAAATTTTCAGACATTCATATGGCTTCCAATCCAGCTATTAACTTAAGTAGTCATATAAGACTGAACTAAGTTCAGGTGCACCATATTTAATAGCTTTAGCAATATAAAATTGCCAAAGCCTTAATAGCAAAAAATAAAATTACAAAGAAATCAAATCATATATCGCATGATTTAATTTAACAAGCTTGTATTACAAATGTTATATAATGAGCTTGAAAATAGCTCTTAACAAGCTTTTTTGGATATCCCCAACCTCAGACCAGTTTCTGCTACTGTCTTCCTCAGTAAGATGCTAAAGCTATTAAAATATGGTATATTTGTACTTAGTTCAGTCCCATATGGCTATTTAAATTAGATAGCTGGTTTGGAAAACATATGAATGTCTGCAATTTTCAGATTTTTATTTAATAGTTATTCATTAAATAAAGTACTGGACTTAGCATGATATTTTCAATCTAATGCTTGAATATCCTTGCACCTCACTGAAGAAGCCAGTAGAAGAAACCGTCTGATATCGGGGATTTTTAAGAGCTATTTGCAAGCACATTATATAACATTTGCAACACAAGCTTGTTAGATTAGGTCATTTGATATATGACTTGATTTCTTTGAATATATATATATATATATATACTAGCATCTTCTCATTTGGAGCTTCTTCAAATATATCTCTGTTGCAACTGGATTAAGATTTGCATTTTCAGCTACAGGAATAACTTCGTTCAATTAAGCAGACTCAAATCAATCACTTTTATGCTAGTAACAAAACGATTATTGACATGTTTATTACTTATGACAAAAAATTTATTAAAAGAAGTTTCAATAAAAATATAACATTAAAACTTTGATATTCAGTGTTAGTAAATTGTGGGTTGAATAATTAGAGTGAGATGACATTGGAAAGGTATTAACATTATATTTGCAATTTATATATTGTTGTGTTTAATGTTAGATTTGATTTATGTATAATGTTTAAAGGTATCGCTTATAAAAATGCACTATATTTAAATTTAAGACTGTCAATTATAAGATTGTAATAACAATCACATATTTCAGCTTCCATTTCACACACAATATATATATATAAAAGACATATTTTGCAGGTTCATCCGTGTTAAAGAAAGTTTTAAATATTGATATACCGGACGTTTATAATTATAAATTTATAAAAAAAAAAAAAAAAACTTATTTTAAGCCCAAAATGAACAAAATAGGAAACAAAAAGATGATAAATCAGTTATTAGAATTTGTGTTCCATATGTAAAAGGAACTGCAGACAGTATTGGACATAT
This sequence comes from Epiperipatus broadwayi, assembly GCA_028023455.1. Classification (NCBI taxonomy): domain Eukaryota; kingdom Metazoa; phylum Onychophora; class Udeonychophora; order Euonychophora; family Peripatidae; genus Epiperipatus; species Epiperipatus broadwayi. Next base: position 139,372 of record JAQFVV010013123.1, read on the forward strand.
ATTAAAACGCTATAATAAAGATACAGCATTTTCTACTCATCAAATGATCAGCAATATAATAACCAAGCCTAAGGATTCAATCCACAATCCCTCTTGAATCTCATCGTGTTTATCAAATCTCATGTGAATATTGTAAAGCTTCTTACATAGGTATGAGTAATTGTCATATCAGTGTTAGGAGGGATGACCATGTTAATGCAGTGAAACAACAGTAATCATCATCACCACTCTCACTCCATACTATAGATTCATGTCATAAAATTGATTTTTCTAGTACCACGATCATATCCAGATGTGATAATCTCTACCAGTGCAAAATTAGAGAATCCATTGAGATACTTAAAATGTCAGATTGTATCAATAAGTGAGATGTTGCATGCAAACTTCCTCCTATTTGGAAAGATTTTTTTAAAAAAACATTCTTAATTTAACATTTTTGCTATTGGTGAAACTTTAACGTGTTTTTTTTTTCCAAATCAGTGATTGTAGCACCTCTACAACCGTCTTTCTACCTTTTATCACCCAGTGGATGACTTGTGTGATCAAGTTAAAATGTCCGGAATATCAATATTTAAAACTTTTTAAAGATGGATGAACCCGCAAAATATGTCTTTTATATATGCATCCCGTGGAAATCTTCGCAGTAATATGTAACGTTAATATACCCACAAATATATTGTAATGGATATGGAATAGGAAGTATAAAAATTATACAAAACGTTACTATTTTTATTAAGCATAAATAATGAACAAAAAAATCAGCAGCAGAAGAATATGAGCAAAATAGGTTGTAAACATAGTTTTATTAAATAGCAAATACTCAATTGTCATCCTTTGAGATTGGGTTTAAAAGAGGTAAATTACAAAATCTTCAATATTTCATCTGCACACATACATTTATTTAAGTACCAAAATAACTATAATTATAAAAAGATTGAAAGAATAGGGGAATAATTATATCAATGCTGTTCATCATAATACTCTGTTCCATCTAGTACCATGAGTGTGCTGATTTTTCATAAACTAGTTATCATCATAAAACACATAAAACAATATGAATAAATTTTAAAAATGATTTTTTGATCTTAGCATCATCTAAACAATTCTAAAGAGAATTATACATGTCCACACATATGTACTTCATTCACCGTCAGTTCAAACTAGGTTTGTGATTACAGACCTGTGAACCAGAGCGTATATTATATATATGTTGAATTAAATATTTTATATATTGCTTTATTCTACCATTAGATAATTTCACTGGAATAACTTAAACAATGATTAATAAATTTATTGATCAAAAATAATAACAATAATGAAAAAAATGTTTAAATTACTTTACAAATAAATCATTCTGATTTTGACTACTTATAAATATCTGGAAATATTTAATAGATTGACAGTTTACATAATCAAATTTACTAAAACACATATATAAATAACATATATATATATATAGGCATACATAAATAAAAAAAATATTCCAGTCATTAATAAGCTAATAAATAGTACTCTGTTTTAACAGACTACAAATAATTAAATAATAAATGTATACGTAATATATAGTATATACATAAATGTGCTCGTTCTACTATAAACATAAAATATTTCAATTATTAATTTTAAATTATCTTTATCTATAAATAGTATTTCTTTTAAATTATAAACAGATGTTATAAAGAAAAAACATTTTAAATTTGAATCTTCTGACACTTTTTTTTTTTTTGTAATTTTATTCACTCTTCAGGAAAACATTAAGAAGATTTTCTCAATTGTTTATTTTTAGACAGTATGTATATTGGAGATAGAAGATTTCTTTTGTTGGTACTTTTATGTGCATATAAAGTACAGCCATTGATTGTCTTTAGAATATGATTTTTATGTTGGTACTTTTATGCATAGATGTGTCTCTTAAGATTAGGATTATATTTTGATTCTTGATCATCAGATAATTGAGATAAATAATGGCAGTCTTCAAATCAATTTTACTTCTCTACGATTTCATAAACTTTAGCCAGGCAAAAAGTTTTTAATATTTATTAATAAAAAGATAATGATAACAGTTCTGTTTTTGAAGTAAAAAATGAATTATAAAATTAATTGTAATTAAGGTACATACAAAAAAATACATTCTTGCTTCAGACAAAAAAAAAATTTTTCTGTTAAATTAAAAAATTTACAATTCTGTCAAAAGCAAAACTAAAATAAAATATTTGCATTAAAGAGATCTTTTTAATAATTTGATATTGAATATTTTTCAGTACTTTAAAAATATCTATACTCCTTTCTACTTTTCCTTTCAAGTTTTAACTATACATATGTACACACTATGTTGTGTGGCATGAGATCATCCCATTTCATTATTCCTCCTTTAAAAAAACAGAAATGAGGCATATTTCTAACTATTAACATCTTTCCTATATATATATATATATATATATATATATATATATATATATATATATATATATATATATATATATATATATATATATATATATATATATATATACAAATCAATATATATATCAAAATACAGTACAATTTATATAAATTATATTCTTTTAGAAGTACTTTCGACTATACACTTTGTAGTCTTTATCAACTATATAACGTTGAATAATCAAAACGAGACAACCCTTAACAATACCTATAGTTCAATTCAGATTTCCCACAATTCTGTTATCTTAACATTTGATGACTGGCGATTCATTAACATTTGACGATTTCTTGAAATCAACATAGCCTCTTACGTTTATTATGACAACGTTCAATTTGAATGATTTTCATATCTCTATAATCAAATTTAAATCCATATTGACAAGATTTATTATGATCAAATATAATAGATGATGAAGGTTTATTTACATCTGTTCCATATTGATTCTCTTTTTGAATTCTATTATATAAAAGCATATGTTCTTTTATTCTCTTCTCAAATGTACACTTAGATTCACCAATGTATTGTACGCCGCATCCACATATCAATCTATATATAATAGAATTTTGATTAAACTTTGAATTTTGAATTTTAGAATTATTAAGCAATCTATTTATGTTATTTGTAGAGAAAAAAGCAATATGACACAAACCATTATAAATTTTCCTAATAAACTTGACCTGCTCATCTGAAATAAATGGCATTGAAATCCATTTCATTTTGATATTTTTATTTTTAATTTTATTATAGTGTTGATTTCTTTTAAATCCTTTAATAATATTAGCAATAGCATTTTTATAATAACCAATTTTCAATAAGTCATTAACAAATAAATGTACATTTTTAATTTTATCACTAGAATATTTGCATAATTTTTCATTTCGAAATAAGAATGATTTCAATCCAGACAGCTTATGACACATATGTACATGTGATTCATATGGAATAAAACCTCTAGTTTCAATTGGTTTAATTAACATAAGATAATCCAAACTGTAATCATTAAGAGTAACTTGAATATCCAAGAATTTTATGGAATTGTATTTCTCTTTAGTTATAACCCATTTTATATCCTTAATCTCATTTAATTCATTAAATAAATTGATTATTAATTCTTGTTTTCCACAAATAAAAACATCATCCACATATCTATGATATACTTTAATTTCATGATATTTCAATTGTTTTAAAATTTTACTTTCATATGTTGATATAACAAAATTACAAATTTGAGCAACAGCAGGAAGACCCATTGGCCAACCAAAATTCATTTTATAATATTCATTATTAAAATTAACATAAATATTTTTATCAATAAACTGCAATTGTTTCAAAAAATGTAAAGTCTGATATTATAAATTTTATTATAAAAGTATTGCAGTTTATTGATAAAAATATTTATGTTAATTTTAATAATGAATATTATAAAATGAATTTTGGTTGGCCAATGGGTCTTCCTGCTGCTGCTCAATTTTGTAATTTTGTTATATCAACATATGAAAGTAAAATTTTAAAACAATTGAAATATCATGAAATTAAAGTGTATCATAGATATGTGGATGATGTTTTTATTTGTGGAAAACAAGAATTAATAATCAATTTATTTAATGAATTAAATGAGATTAAGGATATATAATGGGTTATAACTAAAGAGAAATACAATTCCATAAAATTCTTGGATATTCAAGTTACTCTTAATGATTACAGTTTGGATTATCTTATGTTAATTAAACCAATTGAAACTAGGGGTTTTATTCCATATGAATCACATGTACCTATGTGTCATAAGCTGTCTGGATTGAAATCATTCTTATTTCGAAATGAAAAATTATGCAAATATCCTAGTGATAAAATTAAAAATGTACATTTATTTGTTAATGACTTATTGAAAATTGGTTATTATAAAAATGCTATTGCTAATATTATTAAAGGATTTAAAAGAAATCAACACTATAATAAAATTAAAAATAAAAATATCAAAATGAAATGGATTTCAATGCCATTTATATCAGATGAGCAGGTCAAGTTTATTAGGAAAATTTATAATGGTTTGTGTCATATTGCTTTTTTCTCTACAAATAACATAAATAGATTGCTTAATAATTCTAAAATTCAAAATTCAAAGTTTAATCAAAATTCTATTATATATAGATTGATATGTGGATGTGGCGTACAATACATTGGTGAATCTAAGTGTACATTTGAAAAGAGAATAAAAGAACATATGCTTTTATATAATAGAATTCAAAAAGAGAATCAATATGGAACAGATGTAAAAAAACCTTCATCATCTGTTATATTTGATCATAATAAATCTTGTCAATATGGATTTAAATTTGATTATAGAGATATGAAAATCATTCAAATTGAACGTTGTCATAATAAACGTAAAATAAAAGAGGCTATGTTGATTTCAAGAAATCGTCAAATGTTAATGAATCGCCAGTCATCAAATGTTAAGATAACAGAATTGTGGGAAATCTGAATTGAACTATGGATATTGTTAAGGATTGTCTCGTTTTGATTATTCAACGTTATATAGTTGATAAAGACTACAAAGTGTATAGTCGAAAGTACTTCTAAAAGAATATAATTTATATAAATTGTACTGTATTTTGATATATATATTGATTTGTATATTACATATATTGTGAAACGAATACAGATATCAAACTTTATTTATATATATATATATATATATATATATATATATATATATATATATATATATATCAAAACATTTACTCATTTATTTGTCCAGAGATCCAACTGGCTTTTTAACAATTAATAAAAAATGAATAGCGCTTGCAGTCCTGAGATAGATTAATATCTAAACATCAGATAACACATATCCAATGTAGCATAATACCAGAAGATCTATCTCAATTTAAACATCATAATCTATCTAAAATCCTAAATCCAAAATACTAACAAAATCATTGGCATCTAAAACTTTTTATAAGGATTTCTGAGACTTGGGGAATTATTGTAATAGATATACACATATTAAAAACTTTTAAAGGGTAGACCTTGTTTTTGTAGGATATTAGAGACTGGTTATATAAAAATCTGAATGAGGATGTTTTAGTATCTGAGATAGAAACACTCCATGGTGTTACATGACAGCAACATGTCTTTAAGGCAGCACTAAAATCCTCCATCTTCCCCAGTACTGAAAAGAATAGTTAGACCAACTTTAACAGTCAAAGCTTCATCCAATCTCCAAGAAGCTTGCTTCTGCCATCTGCTCTACTTTGAATATGTATTCCATTTATAAGTATATCAATAAGACTATTTTACAATCAATAAGTCAAGTACATATTACTGAATAATTAAATTATTTTATATATTCTTGCTATGTATTTCACATTAATTAATTTTTTTTTCTATTCATTTTTGAATTAAAAAATATACTTGTATTTTGTAGGTGTAAAGTTATATTCAATATCCAAAATGTGTAGTCCTATTATAGTACTGACACGTCATACTCAATAATCATCAGATCCACATTTCGTTACCATTTGTAAACAGTTCAGGATGAAGTAGATAGAAAATGATGCAAATCATCACTACTTTTTACTGAGAATAAAAAATGAACAAATAATTAGTACCAGAAGTAAATTTTAAGCAACATCTAAGTGAAAAATACAGCATCACCAGTAACTATTTATCAGATATTCTTTGTGACTGGATTTAAAAAAGTATACTATAAAATCTAGATTAATGATCATTTAGATAATGTCAAGCATTAGTCATAATATAAAAGCAATCATCAAAATTTCATCTGTGTGCACATTCTTAAATTTTAAAATAATTTCAACTATAAAATGTTAGTTTAATAATCACTTATCTAAGGTCAAACTTGAGTCATAATATAAAAGTAATCAACAATATTTTATCTGTATACACATACTTAAATGCTAAATTAACTTCAATAATTAATGTAGAAAAGAATGCAGAAGCATATAGAAATACTGTTCATCATCAATGTCCTAGACTATAATACCATGAGTGTATTGGTTATAAATAAACTAGTCATCATCATTAAAATATAGAATAAATTAAGTGGAACTCTAAAGATGACTTTTATGACGTTATCATTAGCTAAATAATTTAAAAAAGAATTGCAGATGTCCACATATTTACATATTTATTTTATACAGATATATCCTATCTATCTTTCATTTGAATTAACTTTGGGACTGCAAGAATTCTATTCAATTAATGAAGCATATTTAAAGATAAATATATTTACCATTTAGAATTAATAATATTTAATTGCTCTACAATATGAATCAATCATTATGATTATGACTATCTGAAAATATTTAATAGATTGACAACTTAATTAAATTTACAAATCACATAATGACTACTTTTTCTTATTGCATTGCCAAATGTATATCATATAATAATAAATTGTCCAAGCACTTTACTATTGTTACACAATGCTTTATTTATCACTCTTTTTTACTGTTTACAGTTTCGATTGCCCCAGCAATCTATAAAGTTCTGAAGAAGATTTCTGGGGCAATCGACACTGTAAACTGTAAAAAAGGGTGGTAAATAAAGCATTGTGTAACAGTAGTAAAGTGCTTGGACAATTTAGTATTATATTGTTAAATCACATAATGCTTATATATAAGCATATGGATGTGCATACATGGTACTAAAAAAAAATTCCACCCATTAATGAACTAATAAGTAAGATTAAGTTTTAGCAATATACAAATAATTAAATGTAATAGTGAAAGAAAGGTACATTCTCGATTAAACAAATAATATGTGAAAATGCACTGGAATCCTGATAATAGTGAAGCTAAAATACAACTTGTAATATTAAGTGACCAAATATTTTTGGATTAAACAATCCTTATCCTTGAAGGCCCTTACAGTTCTTTTCATTTTTTTTTCTTTTAAAATTATTTTAAAAAATTGTTACAATAGTTAATATTTCTTTTTTTCATACATTTATAAATTAGATCTCGTGCATAGTCAGTATATGTAGTAGAGATAGAAAATGTATATTGTTGGTGTTTGGAGTCTCTCAAAACCAGGATCGTTACCTGTTTATTAGGCAGTCAACATACATTCTGGCTGTTTTCAACTCAGTTCGGCTTCTCTATGACTTCATGAACTTCAGCTATATACAGGATTTATTAGACACGAACGGACTTTGAAACACCATAATAAAGATATTCTATTACTTTCCTGAGACTTGAAACTTTACCAACATGGAAACTAGTAACTATACTTTTCAAAGCGCTATATTTTCTATATTCTCTAATTAAAAATCAGTTAATCTGAACTCACTATTTATACAAAAACATTTAAAATCAGGAACGTTATTTTTTTTTTCATCTTGATTAATAAAAACAAGTATTTTGATTTACAATATTTTTTTAAGCAAAAAACAAATGACAAAATTAATCACAATTTACATACTATACAAAGAAAAAAAATATCATTATAGACAAAAATATTTTTTCTTTCATAATTAAAATTAAAAATTTAGATTTCTGTCAAAATCAGAACTGAAATAAATATTTGTTATCAAAAGACCTTTTTATTTTCATATTTGATGATAAATACTTTACATTACTTTAAATATATCAAATATCATTACTTACTCAACATTTAAGCTATTCCAGATTTTATTTTAAATAATTATATATAAATTTTATCTGTATTCATTTATACTTTTCTTTCAAGTTTTCATTATATATGTATACACACATTACATTGTGTGGCATGGAATCATTCCATTTTAATATATATACTTGAATTAAGCACATAACGAACGATAACCTGACATGTTTATTAAACATGATTTCAAATTTTATATTATATTTCATACGCAAAACCTTAGACAGTTAATCATGCCAATAAAGATTCCTTTCTTGTATTTTCCTGTTATGCTTCTTTTAAAAAGAATAAAAGTGCTTATATGATAAGCATATGAATACATTAGCATGTAGCTATATGTCATTTTTATAGTTTTGATCCCTGATGTTTGCTTCCAAAACATTTTATACAAACTGTTGTATTTCATTAAAGTCAGATTTGTTAAACCTTTTAACAAAAAGTTCTGGATTAAAAGAGACCTTTTTTGCATAACACTTTTGCTTATCAATCTCTGCATAGTTTTCACAGCTCTCAGATTTTTTAGCTCTTTTTGTTTTACATTTTCCACAAACAGCACAATTTCCGCAGTTCATTACATATTGATTTTTAGCTAAGAAACATTGTAAGTTAAGAGTTTTAGTAAACATTCGACAGCTTAAGCAGAAAATTTTTACATCACTTATTTTAATAATAGATTTTCTGTTCATTTTAGTAATTATCATGAACTTTTGAAATATAGTGGAAAAAAGTGTTAGAAAAAAAGAAATTATAAGAGAAAAAAGAGTTTTGAAAAAAGATTAAGCCAAAATGGCTTGTAGACTAATCCATATTATAAATAAATTTAAATACTGCTACAATCTTACACTTTCTCGTGATATTATTTTCATGTTCTGGAATAAAATTATTTCACATAATATTTTATAAAATATTTTTAAAATAGTAAAACATAAAAGCTAATATCCAGCTCAAAATATTCTAATAGATAAAAAAATGTACTTTACCTAAAATATTATTAATAAACATACTTCATTTTGTACATAACAGTTTTAAAGATATGGTAATCATTCGCTACTGTTATATTAAATCAATATTCAAAATTACAGTTTGAAATGGCGCTAGTAAATATTTTAGGCAATTATATAAGGAAATGCGTTAAAACGCACGTCTAGAACGCAATGATTCTCAACGTAAAATCAAAGATACACGGCTTATAAATAACACCTATGTTAAAACAGAAAGGAAGCATGTTTTTCCCTCAACAAAAAGTAACCTTTCTAATCCATTTTGCATATATTTAAATATATGTCGCATATACATAACACCGTGCTCACACAACCCCATTTGTTGTGATTATGATAAGATAAAACTTCTCGAAAATGCTCAGTCAATTAATACTATAATTTGTGATGTGATGTGATGTAATGTATTATGGCTTCTCCTTAAACGAAGTCAAGAATATCTCAGCAATTATGCCCAGATAAACCTGTTAGCCACTTTATTTTACATTCCCCACTCTAAATTTACCCATAATCTGTTCTATTCCATTTCCACAACATAATGTTTGTCAACTCTATAACCTTTATATCTAAATCCCCCTTATCTTTTCCCAAACCCAGCATAAAAACCAATAATTCACTTTCTGTATAATCACTCTTTTTATATTTATTTTTCCACAACTTCATTATATGTACCCTTTCTGTTTTCAAACATTTACATTCAATTAACAAATGTCTAATATTTTCAATTCCTTCCTTACATAATTTACAAAATAAATCACCCATATTTTTCCATTTACATGTATATTCTTTTGTAGCTAAAGATCCCGTTCGAGTCTTAAACAATAAACTACTTTCCTTACTATTATCATATATTAACGTTATCATTACCTGCTTTTTAGCACATTTAGACATATTAGTTGTTTAATTGGAATCTAAGTTTCTTTTATCTTAAATAACAGTTTTATAATTACTGTTTAATAGGTAATAATTTGATAGTTTTTGCCCTTATGCTTAAAAATATTCGTTTGAAAAAAGTCGTAATTTAAAAATATAAAAACCTTTTTCTAATTATTTTTCTGAAGTACCTAAAACAATAAATGTATAGACGTCCTTGTTTTAAAATGTTATACATAATTTGATAATCCGGTTTAATGACAGAAATATCAATTAAAATATTGAGAAAGTTTGTTGCATCTGTAAAATGTTTGCTATATTGAATAATAAAAATTATCCCAGATAGTGGAAATTTTACCACCGATGACTCAATTTACCAATTGCAAATATGACGTGGAAATATTTTCAGCAATATGCTTAATTACTTGTTATAAAGTTTAGTTAAAGGATTTATTTAATGTAAAAGCAGTAGTTGTCATCATTCACTGATCCTTATCAGTGCAAGTCATTAATTTACTAAAAAGAAAAAGAATGGATGGAATATAAGAAATAAACCAAATGAATTTGATTTAAACATAAATATAGATATGGAGAAGAAATGGGTTTGTAAAACTAATGATAAGAAAGTAATTTATAAATGTAATGGAGAAGAAAAAATTAAAAGAATTTATAAAAGAGTGGTTAGGAAAAAAGAAATTGTTAAAATTGGGTTTTGAATATGCAAGGCGGTAGGAGACCAGAAAAGTGGATGGAATTAAATAAACAATTGAAAATGAAGAGCTTGAGGTATTAGCAGTAGTGGAAACACATTTAATAGAAGAAAAAGAACCTATTTTGAAACAGTTGGTATGGCAGGGTACAAAGAGAAAAGAAAAAGAAAAATGGGGTGGTGGTATAGGTGTTATATCAAAAAAATATTTAAATATTGTTAAATGTCAAGAACATTTGTGGTTTGAAATAAGGTTGGGTGATCAAGAATGGATAGTGGCTATAGTTTATACAGCCACTGAGATAGTCAATTTATAATGGAATGGAATAGTAATATGTATGAATGTCTAGTTAAAGATATACAAAGTTTTAAAGAAAAGGGAAGAAAATAATGGTTATAGGGGATATGAATGGACATATTGAAGAAATTGATGATATAGATAATAAAAATGGACAGCTTTCGAAGGAATTTTGTCAGAAAGTGAATTTGAGTATTGGAAATTTATTAAATATTTATGAGGGACAATACACATGGTCTAGAAATAATATATTTCATACAATAGATTATGTATTGGTAGAGAAAGAGGGAATAAATAAAATAAGAAAAATTAAGGTGTTTGATAATGAAGAAAAAGTATGCACTAGTGATCATAACTTCATTGTAATTGAAATGTTTAGAAATGTGATGGAGTATAAAAATAAAAGTAGAAATAATAGTGAACGATGTGGATGGAGAATGAATGATAAGAATAAGTTGGAAAAGTATAAAATACTAGTTGAAGAAATTATGGAAGAGTGGGTTGGGGATGAGTGTAAGGACTGGTGTAAAGAAGTAGAAAAAGTGGCAAATAAGGTTTTAGGTGAGAATATTCAGAAGAATAAAAGTAATAAAAAAATGAGAATTAGTAAAAGTGTAAAAGAGAGAAAAAATGCATGTAAAGAATATAAGTGTGCTATTAAGAATAAGGAAAGTGAAAAAGATATTAATGATGAATGGGAAAAGTATTTAGAAAAGAAGAAGTTAGCTAAAATAGATAATTATAGAGAGAGAATGGAATTAAATAGTAAATTGATGGAGGATATTAATAAAAGTTGAAGAGATGGGAGTAAAAAATTTTGGAAATACATTAAAAGGAGGAATGTAGCGGGGAGAGAGATACTATTACTAGATGATGAGGGAATAGAGTGTAGCTCTAGAAAAGATTTAGAGATAATCTTAAATAGATATGTAATAAATATAGAAAAGATGTTAGATGTGAATGTTAGAATGATAAAAAACATGAAAGCATATACTAATGAGAATATTAGGTTTTCAGAAAATGAACTGCTTGAGGTAGAGAAGAAATTGAAAAGTGGAAAGGCAAGAGGTTTAGATGGATGGGCAGCAGAGGTGGTAATGAATTTAGGATATAGGGCAAAAGTAAAGTTATCTTGTTTTAATAAAATGACACAGAATAGAGTTTTCCCAAGTAGTTGGAGTAATACAAGAGTAAGATTATTATTTAAATGAAAGGGTGAGGATCATAGAAAGTTGAATAATTATAGACCAATAGCAGTAACATCAGTTTTATATATAGTTTTCTTATATATGGTGACTAGAAGAGTTGTAAAATGGATGGAAGAGAATAATGTAGTGGGGGAAATGCAAGGAGGTTTTAGATTAGATAGGCATGTAGGAGATAGTTTATTTGTGGTTACACAACTTATGAATATAAGTAGGAATTTAGGTAAACAGTAATTTATGAGTTTTATAGATATAGAGAAGGCATATGATAGAGTAGATAGAAATACATTATGGATAAAATTAGCAAATTTGGGAATGGATGAAGCTTTAATAGATATTATTAAGAAATTATATGAAAATAATTATTATATATATCAATTAGGGAATATAGAATCAGTTAAAAATGGGGTGTGGCTAAGGCAAGGATGCCCTATGTCACATATTTTGTTTGTGTCGTATTTGAGTGAAATGGAAAGAGCAATAAAAAAATTAGGAAGAGGGATAAAGATACCATTAATAGGTAGTAAGGGAGTATATATTTTGTCAGGTCTTTTTTTGCAGATGATATATTTTTGTTTGCAGAAAGAAGAGCAGATATGGAAGTTATGTTGAGTTCATGTGCAAGGGTTGGTAAAGAGATGGGGATTAAATTTAGTGAAGAAAAATCAAATATAATGATGGTCAATACTGGGGAAAGAGAAGATGTAGAATTTTTATTGGGACATATTAAGTTAAGTGTGGTGAATAGATATAGTTATTTGGGAATTATTTTAAGTAATCAGAAAAATTATTTGGATGAATGGGAGAAAAATTGATAAATGAAGCAAAGAAAAGAAATGGATTGATAAAGAAATTAAATGTGTTTTCATATAATAAATATGATGTAGTTAGAATTATATGGAAAGGAGTTGCAGTAGCAGAGTTAACATATGGTAATGATGCATTATATGTTAGTAAAGAGGTATTAAATTACTTAAAAAAAGTTCAAAGGGAAGTAGGAAGACATGCATTAGATGCAGATGTATGGACAACAAAAGAGGCAATTCAAGGAGAAATGGGATGGTCAAGTTTTCATATGAGAGATGCAAAAAGTAAAATGAAAATGTTTGGTAGATTGCAGTTTATGGATAATAAAAGAATAGCTAAAATAATATTTAATTGGGTTATGAGTAAAGGGCAGGTAACAAGATGGGTGAGAAAGGTAATGCGGTATGCAAAAGATTTGTATAAAGAATTTATAACAGTATATTTGTACAAAAAATGGGATGATTATGTTGAGAAGATTGTTGAGTGTTGAAATACTAAGGAATGGGATAAAAGAATAGATTTATTAATAAAGAATAGGGAGTTAGAGAGATGGAGAAATAGTATGGAGAGTAAAAAGAGTTTATATATATATATATATATATATATATATAAACAGAATATTAAGTGTGAGTTAATATATGATAATAGTAAGGAAAGTAGTTTATTGTTTAAGGCTCGAACAGGATATTTAGCTACAAGAGAATATACATGTAAATGGAAAAAAATGGGTGATTTATTTTGTAAATTATGTAAGGAAGAAATAAAAAATATTAGACATGTGTTAATTGAATGTAAATTCTTGAAAACAGAAAGGGTACATATAATGAAGTTATGGGAGAATAAATATGAAAAAAGTGATTATACAGAAAGTTAATTATTGGATTTTATGCTGGGTTTGGGAAAAGATAAAGGGGATTTAGATATAAAGGTTATAGATTTGACAAAGATTATGTTGTGGAAATGGGCTGGAGCAGAATATGGGAAAATTTAGAGTGGAGAATGAAAAATAAAGTAGCTAAAAGGTTTATCCTGCTATAATTGCTGAGATATTTTTGACTTCGTTTAAGGAGAAGCCACAATACATCACATCACATCACATCAGTATTTTTATATGATTAAGTTTTTTTTGTTTTTTTTTTATTTAAAGTAATTATGAAATAGGAAATCTCCTTTTTGCAAATATATCTTTAATTTTTCTGTGTATTACATAAAAAATATAAGCATAAAAGTTTATTATTTTCATTTTCACAGACTAATTTCTATTTAATAATAATATTCAATTTTAACATATTTATGTAACGAATTTTTTATTACTTTGCATTTGATGTGTTATTAAAATATATGTATATAATTGATGGCATATTTAGAATTGCCTATTCTTAAGCAATTATTTAAATGTGAGACTACGAACTTTCGACAGCGATATTTTGATTTCAAATATTTCAAATTTGAAAACAGAGAGTTAACTATATATCATTGCACAATATGAATAAATTTTTGCCCCATATTTTTTTAAAATAAGATAACTATCTTCATTCACTAAATATTAAAACATTATAATATTCTGATATGATTTTAAAATAATATCATTTTGTAACTTTGTTTTAGCTAGTTTCAAGGATATTAAGCTCAAATTGTTAAAATTAGAGCAAGTACATCATTTTCAGTAACAATCAAATGGATTTATAGAACATCTTATAACAAGCTCCAATGTTCAAAATCTTTGAATCCGGAAGAAAACTTTTTTCGTAGTGTATCGATAATTTTAAATATGATGTCGCATAAAATTTCCATTATTAAAACTTTCAGCACTGTTTTATATTTGAGAAATGTGATATCAATTTGTTACCAAATGGGACGTATATTACTTACATTGGAATGCATTTATCGGACTAAGCTTGTATGTGAGTTGATGATTTCACTCTTTCAATTTTAGATTTAATTCAATAAGCTTAGTCGTTATATTGTAAAATGATTGGCAATAAATTTCTTTATTTGCGGCAAAAGGATAAATCACTCAAGCAGTTTGCATCTGCTAAACCAGCTCACTAGATTAAGTAGAAGATGAATGAATTGGATTTCTTCATCTTTTAAAAGTAATAAAATATCCTGCCTTACGTTGCTTCTAATCTTATGAAATGTATATTTTTTATCATTTTTTATTGTTGAAAAAGAGAGTTTGCACCCAATATATTTAAGAAATAAAAAATCTTGTCTAGAAAGTTAATAAATCTATTAACAGTCAAAGCTGGTACCCATTTATAATAATTACAATTAACTTTTGCATTACTCAATTTTTATGTTAGATAATTTTTAAAAACAAAACATATATTTCCCCATACCTCCTTCAATGACAGGAAAGTTAAAACTTTTTTATGGAAAAATCATTAAACCCATTTTAAGCAGATTGCTAATTGTATATAAGATGTGATATGTGAATGTATAAAAAATTTTAAACTTTATTTAAACTTTCCAAATACAAACAACTTGTTAGTAATAACACACAAATAGACAATACAGGTTAGTATTTACACAACGTTTCAAGTAGTATTATTCTCCACTATTCTTCGCTTAGAAGTTGAACTCGCACCTTTAGATTCTTGAATATTGAACTTAAGGCAAACACTTTACCAACTGAGTTATTCTGTCAAAGGCATATAGGCCAGCGAAGAAAAATTGAGAATAATACTGCTAGAAACGTTGTATAATTAGTAACCTGTATTGTCTATGTGTGTGTTATTACTAACAAGTTGTTTGTAATTGGAAAGTTTAAATAAAGTTTAAAATTTTCTATACATTCAACATTTACTGATAGATGATGGAAATAGTCCAATATATCACATCTTATAATATTCCATCATTACAAACCTTCAGACAAATGCTAAATGTACATATCTATTATGTCAGTCGATTCATTTTGCTATAGCAAAAAATGCATTTTTCCATATCTTTACTTATTCCCTCTCCAAATGAATGGAATTTATTTTATTTCTTCTAGTTAGTGTTCTTGCTGATAACAGAATCGTATTTATTTGTCGCTGAGGCTATTTCTGTTTTATTTTTAAATTTTTATAAAAGATGAATCAATAAATTTTAGCGTAGCATCATTCATTAATTTTTCCATATGCTGTGAAATTGGAGATTTTTAATTAAAACCTTTTAACTATAATTAATTAACCATCTCTTCCTACAGCAGGGTTAAAATTATTACACAAAACAAGTAATAAACGATAATTTCAAAGAAGAAATAGGACAGACATCAGAGATACCCATTCTAGTTATCTCACCTACATATCGCTTTACTGCTACTAAATTGCAAAAAAAATATTTTGGAATTTTATAATTGTACTCGTGGCAAGTCAATGCAGAAACTAGAAAAATCTCTCTTTCAAAGTATCAAAATTGATGTAGTGTTACTTAACGGTCTCGTCGGTTTTATTATTTGTATAACCTTCGGGTTAATAATTGTAAATATCTTTTTATGACTTCCGCTTTTGGCAGCAATCTTTGCAACTGGTCTTAAAAGAAAGCGTCCCTTAGCGATTCAGTTTCAGGAAGACAGGGACGATTGTCCCCTTACCTTTACGTTTTTTATTCAAGGTAAGTCGGTTTTAATCATTATATATTATGGAAAGTGATAATATAATCGATAACTCTCAAAATAATGTTAGCTCCGATCTCAGCATTCAATCTAACAATGCAGTCATCGGTAGTAAATTTTATAGCCTTAGATCTAATCTAAATGCATCTAAACTAACTTCTACAATGTATAAAAACCCACAAACCAATAAATCAAAAGAAAACATCATCGCAAATATCAACAAAAGTTTAGAAAATATTCAACTTACCCCTAATATAAACAATAGCATAAATATCTCATCAAGCAAAACTATTGAAATCCTTAAAAATACAAGCAAAAACCAATCATCTCCTCTCCGCAGACTTTACGCACCCTCAGAAGACTCTAATGAGCAATTTCCTTTGCCCAATAATTCCCTGAAAACCATATCTGAAAATAATAGACAAAATTACCAACAAGATGATTTCAGCGAAATTTTTAAAGTTAAAACTTTAACACCAGAGGTCGACAAAACCAGTGCTGTGACATTACAGTTTGTCAACAGTAAATTTAAAAATCAAAAAGAAGAAATAAATTTTAAAACTGATAAATCTCATTCCAAAACAAACAAAGATTATAGCACAGAACAATCCATTGCTACATCAGCCAACTTACAATCTAAACCAATTTCCTCAATACCAATATTGAAAAATTCCTCTACGTACGCAAATATCGTAAGGTCTAAAAATTCTGAGAGCATCTCCAAAAATATTAAGGCCGATAATTTCAATGAACTATATTTGAATATCTCAGAATTAGACATAGAACAAGAATCAAACACTCTGGAAAATGTCTCATTTAATATAAACGATCTTAATGACGACATGTACCTTAAAATAAATAATGATTTCAACAAAACGATTCCTAACACTCTATATAAATCGTTTGCAAACTACTACAGTGATAAGTCGTTAATCTTAGCCATAACAAATCAACAATGTGCTTTATATAAGTTCCCTCTAGAACAACTATACAGTCTAATCAATCAAAAGCAATTAGGCAGAGGCATTCACATGATCCTTAATCATCCCAATGACCGCTATGTTATCATTGAGTTTAAAACATGGGCGGACCATATGAACTTTAAAAATAACTACAGATCTTTAGGAAATTATATACTATGCTCCATAGATATGAACCATCCAGTTACACTATCCGGCAGAATTCAAAACTGCCTTGCCCACTTGAAAGAACAAGAACTACAAGACATCCTTATTAATTATGGTTCAGTTAGCAAATTTAAACACCTATTAAACCCTCACTTCGAAGAACAAATCCTGTCCAATACAGTTATCTTCACACTTACATTAAAGAAAAACATTATACCCACTGACATACCCACCATTATTACTGCAAGAGGCTCTCCTATGGTTTTGACATTCAGGGGAGTACAGCCACAATGTTTCTTCTGCCTTCAAAGAACACACCTCATTAAAGATTGTGCAGCAAGAATTTGCACACACTGTGGTATTAAAAAGAATAAAGTTCACAGATGTCCTGGTAGACCTATTAACAAGGCTATCACATCCTTAAATAGACAATCACCACATGGGCCTAATTCAAACAGCAACCTCACAAACCCAGACAATCTGATTCAAATAAATCCTCCAACAAACCCTTTCACATCCAAACCTATCTTTCAAAATGAAAATATTCAAGAAAGAACAAATGCCAACCTCTATACTAATAGTAGTGAATCAGAGAACCAAGCAATAACATATACTGCTCCTAAACCAATCACTCAAACCAATAATACTCAAGATCATACATACGATACATATTATACTAATCCCTGAGAAACAATATTAGGTCAAACTCTTTCCACAAAAGAAGACAATATGACCAAACCATCTGAGAGCAAGGAAAACCCAGGCGATGAAGAAAATACACTTAATAAATTTCAAAACAATTCATCCATAACAACTCCCACCCAGCTTAAAACCTTTGATACATCATCATTCATGACAGCTAAGTCTAGCAAACCTAAACAAAGAGATCCACAAACTGTCCTCAATTCTTCAACTCCTGCAATAATTAACCATCCAGATGAAAAGACTTATCAAACACTTAACCCGAAAGTCAGCATAATTAATGTTTCACAACAGTTACAGCAAACCGAAAATGACTCAGGTCTAAAATTTAAACCAAATTCTTATAACAATAAAAAAACACTTTTATCAAAAGAACAGGAAAAAGAAAACAACACTATTAAACTTCAAAACCCTCAAAAAACTGACACAACAAATACCCAAAATACAAATAAGAAAATTAAAAGAAAATCAATTCGCTCAGATAAATCAAGCTCTGATGATGACAGCTCCCATCTGATACATTACTCACCACCACCCTCTAACAAACAAATTTCAGATATATCCAGCACAAAGCTTCACAAATCCATAGAAAAAAAGAGGAAAACCATGGATCCTACAACCATCGATACCATTGATCCTTCTGACGAATCTCAGACAGATTACACTACTTCATCAGACACCGAAGACTTCATGGATGCATTTCCTCAACCAACAAATATATCACCAATCCATCCACAAGTTCAATCACAAGATTCTGATTGCCAAACAACATCAGACCTCATTAACATGGAGATGTCCCACATTGACTTGGTACACTTTGCTGAGGATGGTTTGGATTAATCTATCATGTTCTGCAAAATTGCTGGCATTAACATTCATGGCATCAACTCAATTGATAGAGTTCTAGCTATTAAAAACTGGCTCTCGCTCTGCTCCCCTCATATACTTCTTATGGGTGAAACTAAATATCACCATAAGACTGATCATAAAATACTATCTCTTCTCTCAGCTCTTGGATTTACTAGATTTTCCATAGGCCATTCTGCTTCAGGTGGAGTCGGTATTCTTCTCAGCAAGTCAACACCACCAAACAGTTTTAGCATTCTATTCCTAGATGCCAATATTATTATCATAGAAATAGACTATTGGGGTTATCCAATCATCATAGCTTATATATATACAGCCAAAGACACCTCTCAATATCTAAAAATAATCCATATCCTAAATGCCATCAACGCTAACAGAACCTCCCCTACTATTCTTCTGGGAGACTTTAACACCACATACAATGACTTCAACAAGAGATTTTTGCATCTAATAAATCGCAGATTAATGTGTGGAGAGGGCTTCTTCCCTCCCAAAGCCTACTCTTTCTATACTAAAACTAAAAAGTCCCTGATTGATTTGGTTTACTACACCCCAGACCTCCATTTCAACCTTGATGCAGCCTTGACCCCTGTTGCTTTCTCTGATCATATGGCTCTAATCTTACAACTTACACCTATTTCAATCCCTACACCTATTGATGGACCTGGTAAAACCATGTGCATGATCACCCAATCAAATATGACCGAAGCGATAGTGTCTGAGGCATACATCCTTTTCCAGAAAATAAACATCCTTTCCCTTCCTGCTGAGGAGGGCTGGTTTTCCTTCATCGGAATACTACAGTCCATATTAAATCACCACACCAGGAAAATCAAAGGACCTAATGGCCTTCTAAATGACCTAACAGACATTAATATACAACTTCAAGCATCACAGCAAAATTTCACAAATACAGAAAAAATTATCTTCCTTAAAAATCTCTACAAAATCAAGCAAAAGTCCCTTGCAGAATATATATCCATCAGAAGAGCCAAATGTTTCTTAGCACAACAACACTGCTGGATGAGAGACTACCTCAGATGGGCACTGGGGTACAATAAAAAACAAATCACTCCCTTATCCATTAATACTAATGGAACCAATCTCATTGGCTTTCCAATGATGCAGCACATCAGCAAACAATTCTGCCAATTAATGCAAAAAGATGGAGCTCCTCCTATAAACAGCTGGTTGGATGCTGGTGACCCTGGTGAACATGGCATCACAGAAATCCAAATCAAAAAGAAGATAACATCTCTCCCTGATGGCATTCATCCTGGCCTTCATGGCATCCCAAATTTCCTTCTCAAACACCTCAGTCAATTCACTGTGCCAATTATTAAAAAAATGATTGATCACCTAGCCTCCGGCAACAGAAACATAACAGATCTTTACCCAGTGGCACTCATGCCTTTTATTAAAAAAGAAAAACCACTAAACGACATTAACAGTATCCGGCCAATTTCCATGACCCCATTACTTATTAAGATAATTGAGTCAGTCATTAAAGATCAAATCCAAACTCAAATTCTTAGCCATATCTCATCAAACCAATATGGAAAAAAGGGATCATCAACCTCGCATGCCATGTCCAATGTAACTGCACTCTTCAATTACATCAGAGTTCATCGTAAATCAAAACCTATTGCTGTCCAGCTGGATGTTGCGGCAGCATTTGATTCAGTCCAGATAAACATCCTCCTGGATATTCTGTTGGAATGCGACATTCCAGCTGGGATTGTTCAGATGGTCAGCAATCTGCTCAACAACAGAGAGATTTTTCTCTCTCTTGATGGCAAGATCACACCAGGCTTCAAGCCATACAAGTCGATCCCTCAAGGATCTCTGCTCAGTGCCCTTTTCTTCACAGCATACATCAACCCTCTTCTGATGGATATAGAAAAAAACCTCCCTGGAATATTCCTTCCCTCTCTCAATAAAAACTTCAATGTATTTGCATATATAGATGACATCATGGTTGTGCTTCCCACCATTAAATACCTTCCCCATCTCATGAACATCTTAAACAGAAATACAGCGAAACTTGGCCTACAAATAAATTTTAACAAATCTTCCATCTGGAAGATAATGTCTGGTAAACAAATTAACTCTCCCTTTTCTGCAAAACCCCAAAGATACCTAGGTTTCCCAATCTTCAAAACTCCAACTGCAATGGCAAGAGAGATTCAAGATGCAATCCTTCAATCAACTGAAGCCATCACCACTTCACTCTCTAGAGTATACCTTTCATTATATGGAAAGGTTGGCCTCCTCAACATGATCATAATGCCAAAAATTTCATATTATCTTCCATTCGTAAAAATGTCTAAACAGTTTCAAAATAAAATTAACCGATTATGCACCAAACTTCTCTGGAGAGGAAGAACAGTTGCTATTAGCTTGTGAGGTATCCAATGACCACGCAGGTTCAATGGACTGTCATTCTACTCAATACAAGCAATCATTTTACAGAAAACCCACAACACTCTTCATAATCTGACCCTCTCCTGTGGATACTCCAACATTATTTAAAAAATTACACCAACAGATCATCCTCCACCCTCTTCCAGGTCATGGATAGCATCCCTAATAGACCATCTACAACTCTACAACCCGATTATGCCCTTTAACCTTAATCAAAAAATCACCTTATGAGAAGCATGCAATATAATCAACTATAATCAACAACCCATTAAACCCAGCCTAAAAGTTACCAACCAAAGACTCATTACTCACTTCAAAAGATGGAGTCTGGAACCCAAATTCCTTGACTTCATCATTAAAATAAATCTTAATGCACTTCCCATGAATTGTTGTTTTTCTGAAGGTTTGTGATGATGGTGTTCTAGCTGTATTTTTATATTGGACTATTTCCATCATCTAATATGTGTGTTGAATGTCTTTAGAAAAGTTTAATTTTTAGTTAAATATTCCAAATGCATTCAACTGTTAGTAATATCACAGCAAACAGGTTAGTATATGCACCAACTGTTAGTAATATCACAGCAAACAAATGTTAATAATATCACAGCAAACAGGTTAGTATATGCACTAACTGTTAGTAATATCACAGCAAACAGGTTAGTATATGCACAACGTTTCGAGAGGTATTTTTCTCCCCTCTTCTTCAGGTGTTGCTGGCCTGACCAGTGACAGTACTAGCATGGGATTCGAACCTGGGTCCTTAGATTCTTGATTATTGAATTTTAAGGTAACGCTCTAACCAACTGAGCCATCCTGCCAAAGGCAACAGTATGTAGTAATTTCATATACTTATCTATGAGGTTCCTCCTGATTTCTCCACTTTTTCCTAAGAGCAAAGTTGATTAGTGGTTTCCATACATTATGTATAGTCACACTAGGTTGGCTTATGGAATTTTTTGCCATTGTCATGTGAGCAGCTTCTTTAAATTTTCTTCTTTGTACCTTTTTTTCTCTATCCAATATTTTTGTATTTTCCCAATTGAACATATGTTCATTGGTACATACATGGTCTGCTACCTTAGACACATCAGTTTTCTCTCTTCTAATCATCAGTTTATGTTCTTGCAAGTGCTTTTCAATGGGACGGCTGGTCTCACCAATATATGTTCTTCCACATTCACATGCTATTTCATAGATGCAGTTTTTTCTTTTCAGCATTTCAAGTTTAGGCTTTGTAGATGTTAGAATTCCTCGTAGTGTGGTATGGCTCTGGAAAGCTGTTCTGATGTTATACTGATTGCAGATTTTCCTTAATTTGTCTGCTATTTTTGGAATGTATGGATACATTACAGTACCAATAATTGTCTTTTCTCTTGATGGTTCTTTTTGTTGTCTGTTTAATGTTTTCTTAATAACAGCTGATGGATAACCATTTTTCTTAAGAGTTTGTTCTATATAGATCTTTTCTTGTTCAGAAACTGATGATTTGGAAAAAGAAAAGATCTATATAGAACAAACTCTTAAGAAAAATGGTTATCCATCAGCTGTTATTAAGAAAACATTAAACAGACAACAAAAAGAACCATCAAGAGAAAAGACAATTATTGGTACTGTAGTGTATCCATACATTCCAAAAATAGCAGACAAATTAAGGAAAATCTGCAATCAGTATAACATCAGAACAGCTTTTCAGAGCCATACCACACTACGAGGAATTCTAACATCTACAAAGCCTAAACTTGAAATGCTGCAAAGAAAAAACTGCATCTATGAAATACCATGTGAATGTGGAAGAACATATATTGGTGAGACCAGCCGTCCCATTCAAAAGCGCTTGCAAGAACATAAACTGATGATTAGAAGAGAGAAAACAGATGTGTCTAAGGTAGCAGACCATGTATGGACCAATGAACATATGTTCAATTGGGAAAATACAAAAATATTGGATAAAGAAGAAAAGGTACAAAGAAGAAAATTTAAAGAAGCTGCTCACATGACAATGGCAAAAAATCCCATAAGCCAACCTAGTGTGACTATACATAATGTATGGAAACCACTAATCAACTTTGCTCTTAGGAAAAAGTGGAGAAATCAGGAGGAACCTCATAGATAAGTATATGAAATTACTACATACTGTTGCCTTTGGCAGGATGGCTCAGTTGGTTAGAGCGTTACCTTAAATTTCAATAATCAAGAATCTAAGGACCCAGGTTCGAATCCCATGCTAGTACTGTCACTGGTCAGGCCAGCAACACCTGAAGAAGAGGGGAGAAAAATACCTCTCGAAACGTTGTGCATATACTAACCTGTTTGCTGTGATATTACTAACAGTTAGTGCATATACTAACCTGTTTGCTGTGATATTATTAACATTTGTTTGCTGTGATATTACTAACAGTTGGTGCATATACTAACCTGTTTGCTGTGATATTACTAACAGTTGAATGCATTTGGAATATTTAACTAAAAATTAAACTTTTCTAAAGACATTCAACACACATATTAGATGATGGAAATAGTCCAATATAAAAATACAGCTTCCCATCAATTGGTTTCTTTATCATTGAAGAAGTTTTACCAGCATTGACCCTATATGTGGTCTGTGTGCTCATGAAGATGAAACCATAGACCATATTATACACCGGTGCCCAAGACTTAAAACACTGAAAGATATAATTATAATCAATTCCAACATAAGACCTGATATGATTTTCTCACTTGAAAATGCCATTCATAATGGATTTTTTTCAATAATAAGGCTTTCTACCTTTGTCCTTTATTCCATATGGATAGTGAGATGCAAAACTCTCATGGAATTACCCCCACCACAAATCATACCATTGTTTTATCAAATGCTCAAAAAAATCAAGAAACGTGACCAGCTCCTTGCCCCCAATAAAGTCTTTGATAATACCTGGTCTTTAACTGCTCTGTCCTTTTCCTGATTATCAACTCCCACCTACCCAGCATTATATAATAGGCAATTCTAAAAGAAAATATTCATGATATTAAAAATACTAATACCATTAAACAAGTTCTTAGAATCTCTTCAATATACCTAACCACATAAGAGTATAACAATTGTGCTCTCATAACATAATCTAGCCAGATGACAAATAGAACATTATATAATCATATTATTGTATAACTTATTCATTTATTTATCCTTTATTAGTATGTAATCACCATTTATTGTTAATAAAAATTTTGTTGAAATGAAATATCTTTTTATTAACATCCAAATTGCACCGTATTAATTTTTATGTATATTCTTATTATTGGCAACTATTATGTGCTTATGTATATTTCATTAAATAGATAATTGTTTATTAAATTTATCAAAGTGTTTGTTTGTTCTGAATTTTATGGTTATTCCCACTTGGCTAGATAATCCAATTGGCGCAGTCAAAGAAATTAGAACCTAATTGTAATTGAATATTTGAATTTAATACTTATTATTAATAATGGCCTCGGTAATGCAAATGCGGAGTTGGATATCAAAAATAGTACCAATTGGTCGTTGTGTATTAAATATATAAAACATTTTTCTCTAATCAATAATATTAAGGAAGGTCATCTAAAAGTAGCCACGTTGTGAGATTCGGTGGAATAAAAGTAATAGAAATTGCAAATCGTTTACATGGACCGGCCTAACAGAAAGTTTTCTTTACAATGAAGTGATAGAAAAGCTATCTACATATTTTTCCCTCCTCTTTTTGAAATATTTTAAGATTGCTCTTCAGAAATCGGCATCAGGAAAAAAAGAAGAGTTTCAAAAAATATGATACGCTCCTCGGAGATTTGAAAAAAAAATTTTCTACTGTCAATTTCTGGAAGGCTTTCCATATGTCGAAATTTAGAGAGCAACTACTTGGAGATATATAATTACTTTATAAAGAGGCCATTAAAAAAGATATCAGCACATGAACTGGTGCTTGATTAGGATAAAGAGTATTTAGACATCAACCCAATTGTAAATCGGCATGACACCATTCCCAAAATACCTGAACAAAAGAATAAAACAAAAACGGGTAGCAGAAAATTAATAATAGTAAATTTACCTGTTATTACAGAGATAAATCAAGAGACAGAGCTCTAATTGTGTAATTATAAGTGTAATCAAGAGATCTGTACGAATTATGGATGTCAAGCCATCTAGTGACATTAAGTAGAAAACTTAAAACAGGGAGAAAAAAGACAATGCTAATATTAAAAGTCATGATTATAGTGAAGCAAAACTCCTTTGGCTCCAGTATTAATAAAAGGTAAATGTTTTAATAGGACAAATGACAGTGGTTTATGTATATCATTAATATCTTTTAAACATTGGAAGGCTGCAATCAATGTAGATATGAGTCCCCAAAAATTAAAAAACTAACTTGAAAGCTAAAGACGTTAATGGTATATTGTGAAAATAATAGGAATTGTCAAAGGACAAGTAAAATTAAATGCAAAAAGCATAAGGTACTCCTTGTACACAGCTTCCAAAAAGATAAATCCATTAATAGGCCACAATTGGTTTAAATCTTTTGGGAGAAATGTCAGTGTCATAAAAAATTAACATTTAAAAAAAATTCCAGATTAAATTTCCGGATCTGTTTAAGTCAAAACTGGGGGAGATAAAATCAAAGCCTATTGAAGTGGAGCTTAGAGAAAACTCAGCTATTTACACATATAAAGCATACAAGAGTCATTTGCACAGAGTCCAACAATAGAAGAAGCACTTAATGATTAAATTTATACTGAAAATATAATAGTGTGTTACTTATATAGTTTTTGTTAACAAACCAGACGGTACAATACAAATTTTAAGAGATTTTTGAATAACAATAAAAATGTGTACAAAAAGGGATACCTACCTGGTACCTAATACAAAAGAGATCCTAGGGTGTTACAGAAAGCAGCATAGTTTGCCTAACTAGATCTTCAATTATAACCATCTTCCATTTGAGATTAATGTGGCAATGAACAATTTTCAGGTGAAGGTTAATGGATTAGACGACGCAATCCCTTACTTAGATAACATACTGATTATTGCTAACTCAGAAAACATCCTCAGAAACAAGGCTAATTCAACTATGTAAAAAGTTGAAGGATTTGATGCAATCCTAAATACAGATAAATGCACATGGAATATGAAAAAGTTAAAAATTTTGAGATCACATCATATCATAATGAAAAACTCCAATACCTGATAAAGTTAGTGCATTAAAAAATGCGCCTAGACCAAAAAATATAAAAAAAACTTCAAGCATTTCTGGAACTTATCAATTATTTTGAAATTTTCCTTAAGGGAAAAAACTTCCATGGCTCAACCATTATAACCATGCTGAACAGAAAATCAGAAATGGGTATGGTTAACTACCCAAGAGAATGTTTTATTAAAACAAAGTCTCTGTTAATATTAGATCGATATAATATTGACTATAGATGTGTCAGAATTTGAAGTCAGAACTATCTTAACTCACCCCATGTACAAAGGAAAAAGACCTGCAGTTCATTAACATTGTCTAATAACAAAAAGAAATTATAGCCAGTTTGATAGAGGCTTTGCTTATAGTTTATGAAATTTAAAAATTCCATCTGTACTTATACAGCTGGTATTTTACCATTATAATTGATAACAAACCGTTTTTAAATATATTGACAATGATAAAACCCCATCCTAGACCATTTTAACTCATGTTTTTGCATTGTATCACTTTTCTTTCAATATATGACTATAAATTAAACTATAAAAATGTTTATTGATGCAACTATCTGATGGACTTTCCATTAATGCCAGACAGTGTTGAAATAAAAGTGATAAACGTGGATATTAATTATTTTCATACTCTCCATTTTAAGTTATTAAATAAAATAGTAGCAGAGTGGACTAGCAATGATCTGGATACCAACTATTAATAAATTCAATTAGTAAATACTAGCCCGTTGAATGATCTCACATCTTGATACTCTTTTTGGGATGTTTGTGAAAATCCTTCTACATGCAAAACACTTGCATTTGAAATAGGAATACAGTAGTAATACTTCCCAAGGTCATAGAAATAATACTGCACGACAGACATTTAGGAGAAGTATGTGCTAAAACACTTACTACAACCTATATCTGGTGTTCTAAAATTAATGAAGACATCATGACATTTATTTAAAAGTGCATTGGTATGTCAATCATATGTTTGACTACTTAAAAAAGAATACACTTCATGGCTGAGGACTATGACTCCCTGGCAATAGCGTTCATATTGATTGTCCTGATTCTATTGTGGCCATATTTTAGTACTCACTGATGCTTATCCCATTATGTAGAACATTGTATGTAATAAATACTAGTGGAGATAGATTGTTGACAAATTAAATGAAATTTTTTCAATGCGTAGTTACCAAAACATTTGCTACAGATAATGACGACTCTGGCTTTGTTTCATAAAAATTTGAAGAATCCATATCATTTTAAGTCTAATGATTTAGCAGAAAACTCTATTACTTAACTAAAGCTTGCATTGAAAAAAAAACTTCCACTAAAGTTAAAAATACAATTTACCAAATAATGTTA
The DNA here is from genome assembly GCA_028023455.1 of Epiperipatus broadwayi. NCBI lineage: Eukaryota > Metazoa > Onychophora > Udeonychophora > Euonychophora > Peripatidae > Epiperipatus > Epiperipatus broadwayi. Next base: position 167,625 of record JAQFVV010013123.1, read on the forward strand.
TATTAGCATTCTTTTTCCACAGCAGAGAATAGAAAATCTCCAGTTGAATTGCTGATATAAAAAAAACTGAGGGCAAACTAACCCTTTTATTCTCTAATGATATGCATACAAATTTAACACTGGGACAAAGTATGGGTTAGAGATAGTTTGGGTAAAATGTCAACTGAAGAAGAAATTAGACTGCTGGACAGTCGAAACTGTAAGGAAAATAAAGAAGTTGTTAAGAAAATTTGTTGCATTAAAGTGTATATTAAAGAAGTGTTATAAGCAATATATATATATATATGAAGATATGCAAATAAAGTGAAAGAAAAGAATAAGAGAATGATATGAAGAAGAAATTGCTAATTTAATATCAAAATTTACAGTAGCTGTCATAACGTAAGATAATGTAATTTATAGGAGACAAATAAATCACTTACACCATCGACTAAGCTGGAAAAATTCAATTTCCAGAAGCATCTATTGCAACTCACTAAGCAGCTACAAAGATGAGTCAGAAACTGGGAGCCTCAAACGCCATGAACTACAAGCGATAGCAAAAGCAACATGACTCCAACACAAGATAATGTAGTGATAACAGCAGGTAGCAAAAAGAAAGCATATAGAAAAGAACCGACAACATCGCTGAGAGCTCAAAGAGGAATGCTTCCGCCCATTGTTTTTGTTTAAAATGTTTTGCAGAATTGGAAAAAAATATATTTATAACGTAAGTTCTGGTTTTATGTAGTGTGATATCAAATGTTTCATAATTAAAGTGGAACTTAAATTAATAAAAAAATTAACTATAATTAGTTAATTCTCTATTCCTCTGCTTGATTAAAATTACTACACAGAACAAAATAGTAAATAATATTTAGTTGTAATAATAGTAGAGCAAATCACAGGCTATTTTTATGCATCGCTCTTCAGCTACCAACTTGCAAAGAATTGTTTTGTACAAGTCAGTGCAGGAAGCGGAAAAATCTATCTCCGAAGGTATCAAAATGGTCTCATCGGTCTTATTATTTGCAGAGGCCTTCGGATAAATAATTATAAATATCATTTTTGTAACAGAATAATTTTCTCTATATATTCTTTAGCAAATGTTATACTTTTATACATATTTCATTAAATGGCTAATTGTTTATTAACTTTATCAAAATGTTTGTCTGGCCTGAATTTTCTGGTAACTCCCATTTGATTAGATAAATTCAACCATATGAAACAGTTTTTTTTTTGTTAACAAATTCCCATATTTTAAATGAAGCGATCGTTGCTTCTGTAGATTGTTGGAAATAGATTAGTAAAAAGTGGCTTCATTGCTTAGTAATAGAAAAATTTAAAGATAAACACATTGGATAGTTCCTATCTGGATGATTTTGAAATGTCTTTTAATTTTTTTTAAATAGTCATACTGTTATTTCATAATATGAAGACACACTTACCTTTAGAATATTGTTCTTGCCTATCATTATTAAAATAATTCTATTTTTTCTTTTCACATACTTCCTTGATGAGGTTCTTGTTAGGGTGTAAGATCAAAACATTTTCTGCATTTCATAAAATACTGCTTTAAATTCATTTGTTGAGCAACTTTTTTAAAGGCAAGTTGTGGGGATTATGCTGGTCTTAAAGTCGAGATTAATATATTTTTCCATATTTCAGGAAGGAAATTGTAAGATCTGTGAAGGAAGTTACTGCATTGCTTCCCATAGACATTACATTTATGATTTCTTCTCTATATGCTGAAAATGTACCAAACGATAGGAAAGTGCAGTAGTAATACTTTAAAAAGTTGATAAAGAAGATATTACAAATTACAGATCTATCAGTCTTCTATCAATTATATACCTTATCTACAACCAATTTAAGATTTAAGCCAAGAAGACATCAAGCTGGGATTTAAAAGTGATATTAATTCTGTGGATTATGTTCACATACTGATAGAAATTAAAGCAAGGATCAAACACTATGAATTGTCATTATGGTTTTATTTATACATTGTGACAAAAGGTTTAATTATGTATTCCCCTAGGACTAAAGCTTTAAATCTCAATATGTAAAACCAAAGTAATATATTTTAAAGAATATATATATAAAAATGTAATTAATGGAAGTGGTTAGATTATATGATGTTACTAAAATGATTAACATTGATACGGTATACAAAGTATAATTTCATATTTCCAAGACTTTTTGCAGCAGTTTTATCAGAATTATTTCATGGATTTTTATAAGAAACTGAGGACAAAAACACATGGAGGTTATTTAAATCATCAAGGTTTGGCAGAAAATGTGGTTGCTTTTGCAAACTAAGTTTTGAAGCTTCAAGAAATATTGAAAGAGTTATCAGATTAAAGTATCAAAATAAAACTAAAGTTAAATACTAAACTGTCTAATGTAATGTTTAATTAATTTCTCAGAAAAGAGATAATAGAGAACGACAATTAGAAAAGATTAACAATATATCTTCATCGGATTACTAATACAGATGGAAATATAAAGGATGGTATTAATTATACAATTAATCTTGAATAGAGTGCTTTTGGTAGAAAGAATTTTATGACGAAATAAGTATAGCTATGTGTATGAAAAGAACGTTTTTAATAAATTTGATTTATGAGTTCTTAAATATATATCTGAAATTTTTTATACTTAATATATGAACTATTAAGAGACTTGAGATGTTTCAACAAAGTGTGGAAAGAAGTATGTATGCTTAACAACGAGGATAAAAAATTAACACATTGAATAAAAGTGTAAACATATATCAATTATATCGTTGAAATAATTAAGAGAGTAGAATAGAACTGGGAAGAATATGTTGCTAGAAGTAATGATAATAGATGCACAGTTGAAATCATAAATTGATTCACAAATGGTCGTTAAATACCTAGAAAGTGCCTGCATAAAAATACATAGATGAAATGGGAAAGTTTGTTGGCATAAGCTTGAAAAGGGAGGATATGAAATCAGAAATACGTTCTTAATCTACTAAATATCTTCATCCTGCAGTGTATTGAAAATGAAGCATTCCATTTCAAAAATTTTCATTTTTCTATTTTTACAACAATTCTATATTAAAAACTTAGAACTTTTCTCATAAAACCATTATGCAAAAAGTACGAAACAAATTACTATTACAATTTTAATTATTTCTTTCCAATTTTTTTTCTAAATCATTTTTATAAATATAATTATTTTATATTTAGAATTTAAATATGAATTTTTAATCTTTAACATTTTTTACTCGTTTATTTAATTTATATAAACAAATTAATACATTAAACTTTTCATAAATTTTCAATTTAAAAAACCTTTTATTAATAAAACATGTAATAAATTACTTTTAATTTAAAAATTTTCAAGGCAAAATTCGTGCCACCAGCAGCGGTTATATGTTATTATATATTGTTTCTGGAAAAAATAATTTATATCATAAATTAGGTTTTCGCGAACTTATAGCTATAAATATTGAAAGTCCTTGAGATATTATATATATATTTAATGAGACTTCATTTATTATCTGACCAAGCATTCAGAAAATTAGTAATTAGAGCAGTTTTTGATGACCCATCATTGAGCAATAATATTTTCTTTATCTAAGCTCCATTATTAATTTATAAAAGATCAAATAAATAAAATATTGTTGTTAGATAAAATGTTTTCAGGGTTCCTCTTTAGTTTTGTTATTTGCTGGATTATTTCATAGCTAATCTCCAAATAAAATTTGCATGGAATATTTCATTAAAAATATTTTAATATTTACACTAACATACACAGACATACATTTTATAAATATAAAATTATAACAAAAATAATAAAGTATAATGGTGATAATATATTTTATAAATAACAATAATAAACGGTAAACGTATTTTCAGTTAATTTTTTAACCTTCTCCAACTGAAATCTGAGGTTTATTATAGTTATTTATAAAATATATTATCATCGTTATATTTTTTATTATCATTTTATTACAACTACCATTCAATAATAGACATTTGATTATATATAGAGAAAGAGATTTACGAAGACTAGGGCAGAAAAAAAAGTTGGATGTATGAATATATTTTTAAAAAGAATAATAATTTTAAAAGATGAAAATCAGGTTTACTAAAAGAGAATAGTGCTGATATATGTATATATAGCCTTACATTCCCTTAGTTTGTGAGCAAATTTTAAAATGTGCCATATGATTTTACTTGGATTTATATTAACCTATGCGCTGAATGGACTGATTAACTCTAGAAATAATGACTAGAGGGGGTGGCGAACGTAGAAGCGTTGTTGAAAAGATTGAAATAGAAAATGAACGTTTTTCTCTTGTTTTTTCCCCGATTAGCATACTCCCTTACGAGTGAACATGTTAAGGCTGTAAGGCTAAAAGTAGAACAAATAAGAAGTTAACAACCTGTACAAAAACAATTATAATCCAAGGACTGCTAAAATATAATGAACTGTATCAATATGAGGTAATAGAAAGAGACTACGTTAGTTTTAGTTCCATCGTAAATAATGTATTATCTGATAACTAATATAACAATTGCAATGTTAATAATCCACGGTTTTTTGTATCTTAATTTCATATTATAAATGCTTTTTGTTTACTATAATAATATAATAACTAAGTTATAAACCTCTACAGAGTCCAACCTTATTTATGCAATTTCAGCTGAGTTTTAACTCCCTGAAAACACTCCAACCTAATGATCTAAATAGAATAATTAATAGTCGTAAAAACAATATTAATCACGTGAAAAACATCGTATGAAAAATGCTGAAAACATGACGGCATCTTTTATTTGTAAATTTGATATGGTAACCAAACAAAAACAAACTAAAGTAACTCAGAATAAACATCACTATAACAGATCTAAAATTATTTTGTCATTCCTAATAATAAAAATTAAGGAGGCTGTAGATTTAATGCAACAAGTATTCAAATTACTTTGCATTGAAAACATGTTCTCTTATGAAAATTGGTTTATGTACAGAAAAAAAAAAAAATAACTGGAAATAAAATTAATCTTAATTTGTTATTTAAATAAGCTTTTAATCTTTAAATACAATATTAACGACCATATAAAAAAAGGATTTTATGTACATCGTCTTATCCAATACTTTTATACTTCAGATAGCATTTATACAATAATGATGTGTTTAATTCAAATAGATTTTATGTATAATATAATATCTAAAATATATAAACTTTTTTATATCATGAATATGCAGTGATGATATTTCTTTAATAACGGCAAAAGAGAAATATTAAAAATTAACAATTACTTTATTATATTATAAAAAACATAGCGCTATATAAAATAATCTCATTTTATTATATAACATAAAACAAATGATAAAAACGAATAATAACAATAAGAAAATTATATAAAATATTTAGTATTTGTTTACCAAATCTAATTTGAACCTGGGATATAGAATGTGCGCTGTCAGACAGTGTTATGAAGTCACTAACATTAAATAGGAATAGGTTGTTTATTATTTTTTTAAAATAATCCCCACTTCAAATACTAGAGGATAATAATCATTGTCATAACGATCGAATGATAAATGCTCTATGTGGTTCTTAATTAGTTTGTTTCACTGACTAATCAATTTTTAATCAACCCCATGCAATAACGTGGTGATTTTTTTCACTCTTTTAAGAGAAGCAAGTACAAATCATTGCTTAGATAATATTTACCACATCGGGCTTATTTATTTTGCCTCGTAATCGATTACTGAATTAATTTGCAGACTTAAACATTAGGAGTGCTACTTCACTAACAAAATATAACTAGATCAAGAGAATCCCTTGGTACATACTATATAACAGTGAAAAACTAACATTTACATGTAAGAGGGATACATAAAATATTCCTTACAGATTTACTCATCTAAACAAGAATGATTAAGTCCATTTTAATTTTGAGATCGAACTGAACAACCCATAAAACATACAATAATTGCAATATAGCACAGTTTTATATAAGTTTAATAATCACTTACATTTATACAATCTAATCCTAACTAAAGCACATTTAATCCCATTCAGTATCACACTATTAATAATATTAAATAAAATATCACCTGTACATGACATAGTAATATCTAAGAATCCTTATTACAATAATTATAATAACTAACTAAGAAAGAAAACATTTGAGAAAATGCATTAAATAATTCTCCAATGGTTGTGATGATTTAAAATTTATCCCAATAAAATATTTGATACAAAGTATATGAGTTCGTGGGAATTTACAAACACTTTTAAAATAACAGCACCACAATTGATGTAAAGCAAAAATAATTTCATTTTGTAATATAATCCTTTCTGGAACAAAACGTAAAGTTTAATAAAATTCCATTTTGTGCAACTTGTGAATTATAGAACTTTTTTACATTTTCATATGTTTATGGTTGTGTGCCCCCACAATGTGTTTTAAGTGGATAGAAACAAGTCCTATCTTATGTGAGAGTAATGTAGTGAAAATTATACTATATAAATCGCCATTACTCAATATTTATTACGTTTCTAACTAAGACTTAATAAAAATGGTGACACAAGTGATATATTTAAAAATGCTTATGTGTGAGCTGAATTTTGAAGTAAAGATTACAATTTTTATAAGAAAAGAAAACCAGATGATATAGCTATAATGTGAATGAAATTATTTAGCTTCTGAATTCAAATGTAAGAGAATATAATAAATCAATAAATGAATTTGCACTGGAATTAAAAAATAATACAATTTGATTGGTCGTTCAGAAATCGTATGCAATTAATTACAAAGGATTAAACACATTAAGCATACTATGTTGAAGTATTTAATTTTATAGAGATGTCTTTTTTAAAACAATTGACTTACAACAAATATAACTTGATATTTCGGCTTTGTATATAGCGGTTGCAATTAAAACCACAGGAAAAAGCAATATGAAATTAGGATCTGAACAATTTTAAGATTTCAGAACGTATTATTACTCTCTTTTTAAGATATCGTTACACATTTATTATAAAACCAGATGCACTCTTCTTAAAGGTCCTTTTTTAATTGATTGCTTTACAATTTTTTTAAGATTTAATATAGATTAAACAAAATATTTTAATAATTATAAACAACCGCATGTAAAAAACCACAATGTTAAGAACAATCATTTTTGTAATACTTTTTAAATTGGTTGCTTTAACAATTTATTTCAAGACTTAATGTAAATTAAATAAAAGATTTGATTATTCTATAAATAAGTGTGAGAAATTCACAATTGATAAAATTGTTTGGAACAATCTCCCATTTGACAGTTATACACAACCCTTACTCTTTATTAATGATGGAATTATTGTGAATTTGATACATGATAGGCTGTGCCTTTGATACAGACTTACGAAAAAACATGCATACATTCACCAATCAGATAACAAAAAAAATAGAGATTTTATATGTAAGATAATTTCTTAGTAGTAAAAATTGAGATTCTTTTTTTAAAAAAACGTTCTAATACTGTTATAAGTATTTTCTTAGAGATCACAGTACGTTTCAAACACTTAAAATCTTCCATTCAGTTGACCAAATTTACATATTTTTTATTAGTTGAAAATCGATCAAAAATATTATAAATTTGTTCATCCCTCTATAGCTGTATATGTAAGATATTTCTTTTGAAGACCTCACTAATATAATTTTTTTATAAAATCTACAGAATTGTCCGAGTTACTTCATTTGTTATCTAATGTTTAGTATCGCGAGTCTCAATTATGGCCTTAAAAGAACTGAATGTGTCATTTTTTGCAAGTATTAAAATATCTAAAAGATTTCTAAAAGTATATTTACAGGTTCTCAAAATTCGGGTTATTTTTAAGAGTAATCAAAGTTTCAAGTAAAACGAGATCATGATTTTCCCAATATTGACTTTATCAATTTGTTAATACCAATATTAATATTGTTTGGAATGTTATTTAAATTTTATATATAATTGCTTTTGTATAGTTTATGTAGATAATCAAAGATGTTCTTCAGGAGTAATAATATTTTTTTTAATATTCAAAGAACTACACAAAGAACCTTCAACGTATCTGCCGTACGAGGGCGCCATCTAGGCATTTGAACCTAGAAAAATTTATATAGTAGGCAGATACATAAGTTAAGATTCAAAAATTTTTTTTATATATATTATTCTGACCGTTTGCCCAATGTCACTAGATCATCGAGTAGCAGAGATTTAAACATTTTAATAAGTTTTAATAGTTTTAGATTCTCAAAATATATTAATATTTAAAACAATAAAATAAAAGAAGCCTCTGCCAGTAATTAACACACAAATAGATTTTATTAACGCACATTTAAAATTGAGAAGTAAACTTATTTTAGATTTTAACATTAATTTTTTTAAAATTTAAATTACTATTTTAAATAGATCGCACAGATGGATATTTAAATTATATTTTACTTTAGCATGTCGAGCATAGATAGTCTACATAGATTTTTTCCACTTAAAAACTTATCAAAACATTCATTCAATCTCTGACTAAAAGTTCATAGCCAACCCAATGTCAGCTTCCAGATATATATTTGCAACCAATGTAATATGAAGATGCTAGCATAAAACCATGCCGACAGGAATGTGCATCTGACAGCGTGATATTATTTGAAGGAAATGATATGTGTCCAGAACAGGAAAGTGCATCTGCCTGACTAAGGAATCATGTATATAATTTTTTTAAAGAGTGCTACGTATGGAGGAGAGTGGTCTTTCTGCCGTCTTATAAATCCCTGTCCATAGAGCTCGAAGGGGTCAATGGTGCATGAAATACATCTGCGACCATTTCAACTATATGACTGCCTTTTTGGGGTCATGCATTCAGTTGGGCAAGTTGCCCTGTATGCTAAACACGCTTGACATTACATTAATATACACACCCATATATCCCTCCACAAGCATTGTCCTAACTATGAAACAAATAGCCTGAAATTAGAATCCCTTAAACTAAACATAGACGAATTTAAACATAGTTATTAATCTTTATCCATGCAGCTATCTACACCCAACTTTAAATTTAATACATTTTAGTTAAAACATAATACACACACAAAAAAAAATGAAATGGACATGATTGCTTAAACATCTGCATAAAAAAAATATTAACAATTGAATTTGCATTCTTTAATTCAAATAAGAGTTATTTTCAGCTATTAATTCATCGCAATTTTAGAAAAGTTCTTATTAGATAGACACAAGAGTTCATACTTTATGGATTGAGTAGATTTAGAAGTCCATCTTCGTCATCATAGATTTTGTCCTTTGAAACGAAACCGCTACTTGCCATTCATTTGGTCAGGAACTGTCATCCAGAGGCCTCAGCTGGTTGTCCGGAAAATTAAATTTATTGCAGACTTCCACATCGTGAAAATCTGCAATATAGCTAGTTATAACGATATATTCATAGTCAGCTCTCAGATCCCAATTATAATAATCCTTTGGCTTTTATATTTTTATTAGTCTCTTATCATCCAATCTTTGGATTCAACCGGCAAGACGTCACTAATCCCATCACTAATCTTTTCGTGTTTCAGTTATGGTCGTGCTGTCATTTTCGTGCTTGCATTGGTCATTTAATTTCTTTGTATTCTCTTAGCATTTAATTTATTTTAAGTGCCTCAAGGGTTTGCTTTCGAACAATCATTTAATTAATAAAACAATCATTTCCATTTTCTAAGATTATAGAAATCAACATTATTTCTATTTTTAAAATATCAATCTTTATATTTTTACTTTTTTACAAAAAAAAATACTTTCAAATACTTTTTCTTAAAATAGTTTAAGTTTTCCATCTGCGCGACAATATATATATTAAACAACTTTTAATTTTCAGTTTTTAAGTTGTTGTTTTTTTTAATAAATCAATTTTTATTTACGATCTTTTTATTTTCATTTTAAAATAATGTAACGGAATATTATATTCCGTTACAATATATATATACTATTAAAAGGTGTGAAGGTTGCCTTGACAGCAGTGAGAAATATTGATTACTATATTTTACTGTGAATGTTTAGGTGGTTACTGGTTGGAACTTAATTATATATATATATAATAAACAAAACAAGTTTTATATTTCGTAACTTGCTATAGCTTGCATTTTATGTTACTAGATGGAGCTTTACCAATAGCCCACTATCAAGCTTAGCTTATATAAACACTGAGAGAGATAGAATTCAATATTTCTTTCAAATTGTCTCCAACCTTTAAACCATGGTTTCGAGCTAATTGGCTCATGTCAGTAAAGGGTAGGAAGACCAGAAACTAGATCTAAACTCCAACTCTACTAAACAGCAATTTATGAAAATTTTGATATATATATATATCAAAATTTTGCATGAATATTATTGTTGTTTTTTCTTCGTCTATTGAAAGATGGCTATATGTGGAATAAACAGTTCAGGTAGTTTTATTTGTCAATATATTTAACTAGGATACTGATAAAGAATTTGAGAAAGAGGTTTTTGTTATTTATTATTCTCCAAAAATATTTATATTTATTTACTTAAGTTTCTTGATAGGTGTCTGTAGTCTTTAAAAAATACATTGGTTGAATTAACCAGAGAGATAGTTAATTTCTTATTGAAGGATAGCTGTAGTCTTTAAAGAAGACATTGTTAGGATTAATATTGTTAAATTCTTATTTTTTATTTTAAGTATGATATATCGCTATCATAGGATTTATATACTGCTCTCCCTAATCAAAATATTTTTAAAAATCATTTACACTTTTATTAGGAAGAATATTACTTGGCATATGGAGACAGATATATCAGTCTTATCGCCATTGCATTTTTGTTATTGTTATTCTGTAAAATATTGTTATATAAAATATATTTATTTATTTAGCTAAATTAGACAATTTAAGTATAACAAAATATAACATGGGATCATGTAGAGATTCCAAACAGCAGATACTTTTAATGGCTTTATTGAAACCTTTCTGACACGGTAGTTATAAATTCACAGTCATTATCTATGTGATTCATGATTTGTTTTTGCACATCTATATAAATCAGTGACTGTTAAATTTCATTTATGAAGTTGGTCAGCACAACTATCATGGCTTCTCCAAAATCTGTTGAGAGGATTCCAGTTAGGCATTATTGTTAAATCTGGAAAAAGAAATTTTGAGAAAACTCGGGATTTCATATTTTATGACATAATTCTTCAACAGTACATTTTTGGTTATTCCAAAAAAAAGGATTTTGATTTAAAATGAATCTAGATGATGAAGCTATATATTGAGCTATTAATACATCCATTTTTTAACAGCTTTTTATAAATGTTCCATGAAGTACCTTCTTTTATGATATATCTAGTTGATGAATATGTGAAGAAACAGGGAGACATTGCACAGGATATTGCTAGATATATATTTTCTTTTTTATATTGAAAAATATTAAATATGACTACGGATTAATTATTTGTAGTAGTTTTTGTCTCTATAAGAAATACTGTTTTAATGGTATTTCAATGTTAGAAACACATGAAAAATATATTTTGAAGCATTATCCTTCTACTAATTTATTTTAGCTTTTATTTATTACTTCATATTAGCAAAATTCTAATCTTTAAGATAAGTCACCTTTAAAAATGGAGTTTATTTTAAATTAGATGAGCTCATTAGATTTCTTTCCCCTACAAAAAATGTTATGCAGTTAAATCATAATCTCATATATATTTGGTACAGTTGGTAGTAGTTAATGCTTTTGTCCTGATTTCTGAATTGGTTAATGTTTTTTTTTCTTACTGGATTTGTTGGTGATTTATAAGGACTGGTTGGAACGATTAGATGTAGTCTAAATATAATTAATCTATAATAATGTCTATGGGTTTGAATTATGATATTTTCAATCTTAGTAGGTGCTGACTTCTGTAATTATGCTCTTTGGAATCCAACTTTTTTCCAGATATTGCTCTTCTTTGAAGTAGCTATCATTGACGTCATTTTCTTTCATATATACAATAAATCTAAACCTATATTATTTAATTCTCCGTGTGCATTTTATAAAATTTTAGCTGTTTTGTTGTTGTGAAGAGTCGATGGCATCACGTGCTGTAGCAGTAGTATTCTGAGTAGCACAATCTAGTTAGAAATAAAGAAAACATTGAGTGGTAAAAAATTGATTTTAATTTATCTTGGAAAATACAGAAGTAATTTGCGCTCAATATTAGTGTTATATGCAATCGATTTATGACAGGAGTTGAATGCAAAAAGAATGAAGACTGTTCCAAGGTTCTTTCCTCTTTAGATACATCTGTTTTGTGTGTAACTTAGATTATACAGTGATGGCCTTTTACCATTTATACATTATATTAAAGTTATTACTTCATTTTCTAGTCAATGTGTAAGTGGTATGCATACAGGCGGAAATGTGTTTGGACGTTGTCATTAAAGTGATATATGATTTTCATAAATATGTTGTGTGTCTAGTGAACAAAAATCAAATTCCTTAGGAAAAAACTGGCCTTTTATTTTGCAATCATAAAAACCAGAGTAGATTTATAGTAATTGGCAGCCTCTTTTTATTGGTATTTAATGATTCAATAATTATTATTTTCATGTTTGGGCGAGATCACTTTAGGATAGGGGAGTTTATTATAATGACCAATTTAATATAAACATTCAGTTGAAAAAACCTATTATTAATTTCAGTTCAAAATTAATCATTTCATTTTTAAAAAGGTAACAATTATTTTATTCAAAAAAATGTTGAATACAATTTTAAGAAATATTGATTCTAAAATACTGGCTAAGATTTTTACTTAATTAAACATCAAATACTGTAAGACTATTTAAAAGCATTTCTTCACCCCAGAATTTTATCAAAAGCAAGAATTATCATTTTTTTATGAAATTAATATTGCAAATGGCAGAAATGTTTTGCTTTTCAGTCCTTTACTTTGATACTTTGAATTCTTTAATTTCATCTTTGTAAAATCTAATTTCACAATATCATTATTTAATTTTATGAGTCTAAAGCCATTTAGTGGAAGAATTATCCTAAAAAAAATATTCATGTTAATTTATTTCAATGTCTTTTCGGTTAATCATTTTGAAGGATTCTTCACTATTTTAAATATTTACTTTAAACCACTGTGTGTGTGTATGTGTGTTTAAAAGAAACCAATTTTATTAAGTTATACAAATATAAAAAGGAATTTAGGGTAAATCTATAATCATGTTAATAACCTGTTATAAATTGTTTCAAAAATACGCCAATTGAAAACATTCTCGCGATTAGAATTGTTCCAGAGGAAATGACATTATTAAATGCCCAAACCATCCGACCGGTGAAGCAAACAGTTGGTATAAGAACTGCAGTTAGCTTATACTTAATTTATTTTTACCAGAATACTTATACAAGTCTACTTGATCTAAATAATTATTTAAATGTCTTTCAGAAAGCAGATAAGTACAGTACTGTCAGTAGCTAACATTATATATGTATATATTGTATTTACGTTGTAAATATTTTGTATTTTACCCTTGTAAAAACCAATATTATATATGTTTGTTATGTTTGTTATTTACCATTGAATAAATAATTTTTCATGTCAATGGTTTGAAAAAAAATGTTTCTGTGATAATATTTTGTGTTTTTCATAATTATTATTATTATTGTTAATTTATTAAGCTTTCGATTTTCTTTGCTTAAAACCTCAACCCTATATTTGTCAAAAGGCTCCTTGCTATTACTATTAATGAATTTTTTTTACGGCTTTTTCCTTCGTTTTAAAGCACTATTAACATCTATATTATTATAAATATATTAGAAATCATTCAAAATTATATAGATATATTATTTACTTTACAAACTTTTATATTTTGTTACATTTAAGGATGATAATATTATTTTTTTAACCTTTTTCAAAATCATTCCTAAATATTTCTCTTTCTTTTATTAATAAATGTCTTGATAATTCTGTTCATAGATGTTTTACTTCTGTTACAAAGCTATTAAAACAGTAATTTATTTATTATATTTAGAGAATTTTTTACCTATTATTAACCGATAGAAGAATAAATTAAATAACATGACTAGTAAAACTACATAGGAAATTTTTTACCTCATTTTCTATTACTAAAAATTTCCAAATTACGATTCTGCTAGTTGAATTGAATCTTATCTCTCCTACATTTTTATCAATAATATACATATTGTTATACAAGGATTAAAACTGATTTTCTCTACATTGTTATACAACTCTTTAATGCCATAAGAAATAACTCTAGGTTATCATGTGTCTTCCTATATGACTGTACAATAGCATGTAATACTACCCTCTTTAATTTTAACCTTCTCATAACAATATTTTTATTTTCAGCAAAATGTTATAAGAGAATGACTTTTTAATCCAATGTAATATTTTAAAACTATCTATCCAATTTAAAACATAGTTTTCTGAGTGTTTATTTTCAAACATTTCATTTCGACTAATGGCTTATTAGTCAGAGTGTTTAAGATTTCTTTTATATGGAATTTATGAGAACAAGGAAACAAAAGACTTTTCTACCTATTTAAGAAAACTTATTTCAGTGAGCTAAAATTATAAATTTTTGACATTAGTCGCATTAAATTCTGAGAATCATTAAAGTAGTTTTAATATCCCTAATGCAATAGACAAAATTATCCATTCGTGAACTTTCAGCTTTTAATATATAAAGGCTTAATGCCTTCAAACAAATACACACTAAAGTCAATACTTTTTAACAGTAGCTTAGTGTATTTTTTATATTACTAAAAGTAATCAAAGTTTACTTTTTCTAATTTTATGGCGTTTTAAATTAAAATAACATATCTCCTGAAAATACATTAATACCACAATAAAAATAACTCCATATTTTTCACAACAAAACAATAGTTTAATCAATAATTTATTTAATTATCTACAATATGTAGCACCTTTGAATAGTTTAACAATATATATATATGAAAAACAAAAACAAGTTATAAATCACATAACTTGCTATCACTTGCATTTATGATCAATAGATGGAGCTTTACCAAAACCTCCGTACAAGATGGGCAGCAGAGATGGTAATGAATTTAGGGCATAGAGCAAAAGCAAAGTTATTATCATGTTTTAATAAAATGGCACAGAAGACAGTTTTTCCGGTTAGTTAGAATAATACAAGAATAAGATTATTATTTAAAGGAAAGGGTAAGGATCATAGAAAGTTAAATAATTATAGACCGATAGCGGTAACATCAGTTTTATATAAAGTTTTCTCATATATGGTAGCTGGAAGAGTTGTAAAATGTATGGAAGAGAATAATGTAGTGGGGGAAATGCAAGGAGGTTTTAGGTCAGATAGGCGTATAGGATATAGTTTATTTGTAGTTACACAGCTTATGGAGATGAGTAGGAATTCAGGTAGATCATTATATATGAGTTTTATAGATATAGGGAAAGCATATGATAGAGTAAATAGAAATAGATTATGGGTAAGGTTAGCCAATTTGGGAATGGATGAAGCTTTAGTAAATATTATTAAGAAATTATATGAAAATAATTATTATACTTACCAGTTAAGGGATATAGAATCAGTTAAAGTTTAAAATGGGGTGGGATTAAGGCAAGGATGCCCTGGGTCACCTATTTTGTTTTTGTTGTTTTTGGGTGAAATGGAAAAAGCAATAAAAAGACTAGGAAGAGGGGTAGAGATACCAATAATAGGTGGCAAAGGAGTATATATTTTGTCAGTCTTTTTTTTTTGCAGATGATATCTTTTTGTGTGCAGAAAGAAGAGAAGATATGGAAATTATGGTGAGGACATGTGCAAGGGTGGCTAAAAAGATGGGGATTAAATTTAGTAAAGAAAAATCAAATATAATGATGGTTAATACTGGGGAAAGAGAAGATGTAGAATTTTTATTAGGGGATATAAAGTTAAGTGTGGTAGATAGATATAGGTATTTTGGAATCATCTTATGTAATCAGGAAAATTGCTTGGATGAATGGGAGAAAAACTTGGTAAATGAAGTAAAGAAAAGAAAGGGTTTGGTAAAGAAACTAACAATATTTTCATATAATAAATATGATGTAGCTAGAATAGTATGGAAGGGAGTTGCAGTAGCAGGGTTAACATATGGTAATGATACATTATGGGTTAGTAAAAGAGTTTTAGATTATTTAGAGAAAGTACAAAGGGAAGTAGGAAGACATGCATTAGATGCAGAGATGTGGACAGCAAAGGAGGCAATTCAAGGAGAAATGGGATGATCAAGTTTTTATATGAGAGATGCAAAAAGTAAAATAAAAATGTTTGGTAGGTTGCAGTTTATGGATAATAAAAGAATAGCAAAAATAGTGTTCAATTGGGTTATGAGTAAGGGGCAGGCAACAAGATGAGTGAGAAAGGTAATGCGGTATGTGAAAGATTTGGATAAAGAATTTATATCAATATACTTGTATAAAAGATGGGATGATTGTGTTAGGAGGATTGTTGAGTGTTATAGTGGTAAGGAATGGGATAAAAGAATAGAAGCATTAATAAAAAATAGGGAGTTGGAGAGATGGAGAACTAGTATGAAGGTAAGAAGAGTTTAAATGTATATAGAAGTAAACGGAATATTGCATGCGAGTTAATTTATGATAATAGTAAGGAAAGTAGTTTATTATTTAAGGCTTGAACAGGATCTTTAGCAACAAGAGAATATACATATAAATGGAAAACCATGGATAATTTAGTGTGCAAATTGTGTAAGGAAGGTATAGAAAATATTAGGCACCTGTTGATTGAATGTAAATGCTTGAAAGCAGAAAGAGTACAGATAATGAAGTTATGGGAGAATAGACATGAAGAACGTGACTATACAGAAAGTGAGTTATTAGTTTTTATGTTGGGTTTTCAAAGAGATAAGGGGGGTTTAGATATAAAGGCCATATAGTTGACAAAGATTATGTTGTGGAAATGGGATGGGGCAGAATATGGGAAGACTTAAGAGTGGGGAATGGAGAATAAAATGGCTTACAGGTTTATCTGGGCATAATTGCTAAGATATTCTTGACTTCGTTTAAGGAGAAGCCAAAATACATCACATCATCACATCACAAGCGTATTTTGTTTACATAAACGTCAAAAGAGTCAGAATTCACTATCTCTTTCATTGGCTCCACCTTCAGATCAGCTGATTTCAAGCTAATTTGCTATCATATTAGCTTGATGTTTATGTAAACAAAATACGCTTGTACGGAGGTTTTGTTAAAGCTCCATCTATTGATCATATATATATATATATATATATATATATGCAAAAGTTGGTAATAATCTAAGCAGAAAAATAGACTTTAATTTTAATGTTTTAATAACTGAATGAAAAAGTGCTTATTATAAAAGAATGACATGAACCATATAATTATTATTCTTTATAATTAACTATCTTAAATTTTATTTTAAACAATTACTGATAAGTTAATTTACTTGAAATTATTTAAGAATATTCTCAAAGTTACTTATTACTACAAAAATTAATGGAAATATCTAATATATACTTTAAACATATTCCTAAATCCTGTCTAAATTCTAATTTTTTTTAAAAAAACTATTATTCATTAGTTGTTGGGTTTGTAACAAAAATACAATAAAAGTAGGGAAGCAAGTAATAGGTTTAATATTCATCCGTGCAAATCGCACAATTATGAAGCAGAGAATATATCTTTTATATGAAAAGTAAAACAGAGGATACAGCTATAGGATAAATGAATTGTTTAGCTTTTGAATCCATATTTAGGAGAATAAAAATAGATCAATAAATGAATTTGCACTGGAATGAAAGTCTAAGATATTTAATTGGTTGTTCAGAAATCGTCATTGATTACAAAGGATTGAAGGGAGCAATCATAGTATATTGCAGTATTTAATTTTATCGAGATGTCTTTTTCAAAATAATTAAGTTACAACAAATATTATAACTTTGATCTTTGCTTTGGAATACATTTTGATATAGCTGTTGCAATTAATGCCTCAGGGGGAAATAATATGAAATTAAGATCTGAATAATTTTAAGAGTTTATTTTTATTGTTTCTTGAATAAATCAATTTACATTTATTATAAAATAATTTATTAGTAGTAAAACTTGAGATAATTTTTTTTTTTTTGGTTTTTAATGATCCTAATAATGAATGATATAACTAATATTTCTTAGAGATTACTGTATGTTTCAAGCTCATAAATGCTTCCATTCAGTTGACCAAATTTACATATTTTTTATTAGTTGAGAATCGATCAAAAATATAATTTGATGTATCATTCTATTGCTTTACAAATAAAGTGTTTCCACGATCTCACTAATATATTTTTTATACACTCTAGAGAGATGTCTAGGTTATACTTCATTTGCTACCTAATGTTCAGAATCGCGATTCTCAGTTGTATCATTAAAGAGAAAAAATGTATCATATTTTGCAAGCAGTAAAAATATCTTAAAGATTATTAAAAGCTTATTTATAAGTTCTAATAATTCGGGTCATCTTTAAGAGTAATCAAAATTTCAAGCAAAACGAAATCATGACCTCTTCAACATTGAATTTATCAATTTGTTTATTCAAATATTCATAATGATTTTTTTTTTAGAAAGATATTTTAATTCTATATATAATTGCTATTACATCAGTTTATATAGATAACCAAAAAATTTCTACAGAATGGTAATCCAAAGAACTCCCAAGATGTATCAAAATATTACATGAAATAATTACATTGGTTACTAATGTTTTATTTTTTACATCTATTGAAGCACTGGTAGTTCCACAATTTAAGTTTATAAAAGTTTTAATATTTGATATAAGAATTATAATTTTAGAAAGTAGCAATAATGTGAATTAAATTAACATGCATTAATAATGATCACCATTTGCTACATTTGTATTAAGGATGTTGTGTTTTTTTTATTTCATTATAATACTGTAGGTATTACATTGTGAAAAATAATTGATCCATTAATTTTAGTAATACCAGAAATTCCATTTTTATTTTTAAAAAAGTTCTCATTAATGAATAAATGTGAGTGCAACATTTTACCCATATACTAAATACCTGGAATAATAGAATTTTATTTTATATCGTTATTATGATATTTACCCTCACGTCTCCTTACTTTAATAGAAATAAAGAATTTTATACAAAAGATTACTGTATATTTTAGAAATACTTCTCAATTTTGCATGATCAACTAATTATATGTAAAATAAACAGTTCACGTAGTTTTATTTGTCACAATGTTTAATTAAAATACTAATAAATAATATGGAAATCAGGTTTTTGTTATTTATTATGCATGTTTTTGATTTGTGTCTGTAGTCATTAAAGACATCATTAGAATTAATCAGAGGGATTTTTAATCTCTTACTTTTCATTTTATTTTAAGTATGATATATTGCTATCATGTGATTTATATTGTTTGTCGAATAAAAATCTTTTTTGTGACATTTCCATTTTTTTTATAAGACGAATATCCCTTGGAAGATAGAGACGATTTCAGTTTATATATATATGAAACCAGGCACTCTTCACAAACCTGGGAGCTTAATCCTCTATACTATATATATATATATATATAATAGTGTTGTCATTTGCATTATTTTTTTGTTATTAATTGTTATTCTCTTTAATATTGCTGTATGAAATACATTATTTATTTATTTAATTAAATTATTTTATTAATAAAATATGACACAGAATCCTGTGAAGATACCAACCAGGAGATAAATTTCACTAATGGCTTACTTAAAACCTTTAATTTCAATCCTGTATTTATAGATTCGACAGTTATTATCTATGTGGTTCGTGAGTGGATTTGTACTCATCTATATAAATCAGTAACTGTGAATTCCATTTGGGAACTTTCCAAGCACGATCGTGAGTTGTCCAAAATCTGTTGATGAGACTCCAGCTAGGAACATAAAATACAATAGGCTTTATTATTAAGTCTGGCAAAAGAAATTTTGGGAAAAACTCGTAAGATTTCTATATTTTATGCATAATTGTTCAATTGTATATTTTTGGTTGTATATCCAAAAAGAGGATCTTGAATTAAGTAGATGGGAAATATTTATATTGAGTTATTATTAAACCCATCTACTTAATAGTTTTTTATAAATTTTCTATGAGATATATTCTTTTCTGGTATCTGGCAGAAGAACGTGAAAAAAAACAGAAAGCCGTTGCAAAGGGCATTGCTAGACATTGTGGGCTTTTTTTTATATTCAAAAATATTAAATATGAAAAAGCGACTATTGATCTTGGATTTTTTATCAAAATATAAAGCGAATAAAATTTAGATTATTAAGTTATTATAAGATAAATGGTGACTTTATAGCAATTATTCCACAGTATATCCTATGCAATCTCAATGAGACATGGCAAATTAACCAATACTAGTACCTTAAACAAAAAATTGTCATAGATTATACGTTGTATAGAAAATCGGTAAATGTATTTTCAAAAACAAAAAAAGAAGTGGTTGCTGATTTCAGATAGCTAATTACAGAAAGCATCATAATTGTATAAGTGTTTTTTTTGTTATTGTTGTTGTTGTTGTTTTTACAAAAAATGTTTAAAAATCTTTTCATTTGTTTTTTTTTTGCAATTTTGCTCAGTGTTAATCTATAGCAAATCTTCTGAATAGTGTATGATGATGATGATGACTGAGCCATTTAAGTATAAAGTGTTAATAACAAATAAAAAAACAAATTTTCTACTGCTGGAAGTTCGCAAAGAAATTCTAGCATCTGAGATAACAAAATTGAACTGAATTCCATGGATCTTGAGTTCTCCAGTCTACAGTATCGTCAAACATCTTTTACAATTGACTATTAAAAGTAAAGTATCGCTATCACTGTTTGTAATAATCTTTGTTTTTTTTTTTCATACCTAATCCTAATCTCATTTTTCCATCGTTTTTGAATTTTTTAACAGCTTGATGTCGCCAACATATCTGAGGTTATTGTCCTTTTCCACTAACTTTGAATCCATATTAGTCTTTATACATAACGACTTTTCTCTTTAAATATTCGGTATACAAGTTGAAAGAATATAATGATGATATGTGGCTCTGTCTAATTTTTTTAATGTCAATCTGTTTTGCCATATTCTGTTTCACATCTAGGCATCTAAAATAAAAATGAAATATATATATATATATAAAACCAAAACTGTCTAACACTATACTAGCAAAAATAAAAATGCAAAACAATACAATACTAGATTAAATCCAACATTTTACCAAAATCCTTACACAACCATGGTTTCATCTACTACAAATAGACCTTCGCAAGTGAAAATCAAATTAAAAGAAAACATATATATATATACAAACAAACAAATATATATATATATATATATAATATATATATATATATACAAACAAACAAACCTTCCCATAATTCATTTCAAACCCCACCTTCCCATAATATCAAAAGAAGACTTCATAAAATTGATAGCCTCAGAATCAAGGAGTTTTATCATCAAAGTCTCCTTTATTCTCCTTTTTAACTCATTCTTTTCATAAAAAATAACCGAAGCATTGTTAAACAATATTTTATGACCTGTATTCAATTCATGAATATATAAAGCTGAGTTAAGATACCTATGTTTAACTCTACTTATATGAACCTTAACCCTTTCATTAAGGCTAAATTTACTCTGGCCTACATAAAATTTACCACAACTACATGGAATTTTATAAACAATACCAGGAATAGACCTACTATCAATAGACTGCTTTGAACCATTAAGTAATGAATTCAAATCAGAACCTTTCCTCCATGCCACCTTCATTCCACCTAACAAATGACTATTCCTATAAACCAAATTATATATTTATGCTTTATATGGTAAAGACATATAATCATCACCCTTTCCAACAAAATTCTTATCATCCAAATCATGACTATAAACATTATTATTAAATACCACTTATTTAATAAAATCATGATTATAACCTAATTCTACATATTCAGTAGCAAATTGCCTTCTTTGAATATCAGCATCATTATTAAAATTATTAAGCCTTCTATTCTGACAACAAAAATTCAACAAAGACATTTTCTTATGTATAAAAGGATGATAACTATCAGGCCTAATCATATTTCTCAAATTTTTAGGTTTTATAAAATGACTACAAAACAAAACATCATTAACCTTCTCAACATTTAAATCTAAAAACTTTAATTTTACAAAATCAAAACCACCCCCCTCAATTGTAAACTTAATATTAGAATCAAAACCATTCAATCCACATAAAAACTCTTCTAATTTCTCTTTCTGAATAACAAACAAACAATCATCAACATTCCTAACAAATAATTTAATAGAACATGAAAACATATTAATAACACTACACTCCAAATAATCAATATAGACAGCACACATCAATGGAGAAATGACATAACCAATAACCCAATCTTTTCTAATCTTATAAAACACATCATTAGACATAAAATACATTGAATCCTCTAACAGCAAAAGCAAATCATGAAAAACCTTAATCTTATCTGCAGAAAAACATTCTATTTTTTTTAAAATTGAAAGAAAAACATAAAATTTATATAAAATTGGGTCAATTTTGTGTTTCTTCTTCTTTTGAAGCTTTTAAGAAAATAAATGGTTTTGTTTTGGATGATGATTGTGTTTTTGGTAGTTTAGACATTGAAAATATGTACCAATCAGTTAATAGATTAAAAAGTATTGATGTTTTTCTTTCAATTTTAAAAAAATTAGATTGTTTTTCTGCAGATAAGATTAAGGTTTTTCATGATTTGCTTTTGCTGTTAGAGGATTCAATGTATTTTATGTCTAATGATGTGTTTTATAAGATTAGAGAAGATTGGGTTATTGGTTATGTCATTTCTCCATTGATGTGTGCTGTCTATATTGATTATATGGAGTGTAGTGTTATTAATATGTTTTCATGTTCTATTCAATTATTTGTTAGGTATGTTGATGATTGTTTGTTTGTTATTCAGAAAGAGAAATTAGAAGAGTTTTTATGTGGATTGAATGGTTTTGGTTCTAGTATTAAGTTTACAATTGAGGGGGGGTTTGATTTTGTAAAATTAAAGTTTTTAGATTTAAATGTTGAGAAAGTTAATGATGTTTTGTTTTGTAGTCATTTTATAAAACCTAAAAATTTGAGAAATATGATTAGGCCTGATAGTTATCAGTCTTTTATACATAAGAAAATGTTTTTGTTGAATTTTTGTTGTCGGAATAGAAGGCTTAATAATTTTAATAATGATGCTGATATTCAAAGAAGGCAATTTGCTACTGAATATGTAGAATTAGGTTATAATCATGATTTTATTAAAATAGTAGTATTTAATAATAATGTTTATAGTCATGATTTGAATGATAAGAATTTTGTTGGTAAGGGTGATGATTATATGTCTTTACCATATAAAGCATCCATATATAATTTGGTTTATAGGAATAGTCATTTGTTAGGTGGAATGAAGGTAGCATGGAGGAAAGGTTCTGATTTGAATTCATTACTTAATGGTTCAAAGCAGTCTATTGATAATAGGTCTATTCCTGGTATTGTTTATAGAATTCCATGTAGTTGTGGTAAATTTTATGTAGGCCAGAGTAAATTTAGCCTTAATGAAAGGGTTAAGGTTCATATAAGTACAGTTAAACATAGGTATCTTAACTCAGCTTTATATATTCATGAATTGAATACAGGTCATAGAATATTGTTTAACAATGCTTAGTTTATTTTTTATGAAAAGAATGAGTTAAAAAGGAGAAAAAAGGAGACTTTGATGATAAAACTCCTTGATTCTGAGGCTATCAATTTTATGAAGACTTCTTTTGTTATTAAGGGAAGATGGGGTTTGAAATGAATTATGGGAAAGTTTGTTTGTTTGTATATATATATATATATGTTTTCTTTTAGTTTGATTTTCACTTGAGAAGGTCTATTTGTAGTAGATGAAACCATGGTTGTGTAAGGATTTTGGTAAAAAGTTGGATTTAATCTAGTATTGTATTGTTTTATGGTTTTGCATATATATATATATATATATATATATACACACACATAGAGTAATAATAATAAAAATATTTAAAAAAGAAAACAAAGTTTATATGATATTTTTAACTATTATTAAATTACAAAGTCTATTTAATATCATTTTAAAGTTACATTCAATTACTATGAACGTAGATCTGATCATTTTTAGAAATAACAAAATTAATACCTATTGTTTAAATTTTGTTTTCCAATAATAAGGTTTTGAACTCAGACTTTCACATGACCCACTACTCTCAGTGCCATCTCCTATTGCTGACCCACCTGATCAGACACATATTGAAAAGATAAATAATCACCAATACGTATTTCATGCTAAACCAGCAATCATGAGTTGGTCTAGATTACTATTCTCACACATATATATAATTAGAGCTCAGCTTTATATTAAGATAGCCAATCTTCATACTTTAATGGACAGGCTTCAAACTATTCCAAC
Organism: Epiperipatus broadwayi; assembly: GCA_028023455.1. NCBI lineage: Eukaryota > Metazoa > Onychophora > Udeonychophora > Euonychophora > Peripatidae > Epiperipatus > Epiperipatus broadwayi. The sequence goes on from JAQFVV010013123.1 coordinate 192,125, forward strand.
TCACAACTCTTCAGCCTTCCATTTCATTGAAAATCTGATGAAGGGCTTTGAACGTTCCATCATCAGATTTTCAATGAAATGGAAGACTGAAGAGTTGTGAGTTGGAATAGTTTGAAGCCTGTCCATTAAAGTATGAAGATTGGCTATCTTAATATAAAGCTGAGAACTGATTATATATGTGTGTGTGAGGATAGTAATCTAGACCAACTGATGATTACTGGTATATTGGCGATTATTTATCTTTTCAACATGTGTGTGATCAGGTGGGTCAGCAATATAAGATGGCACTGAGAGTAGTGGGTCGTGTAAAAGTCTGAGTTCGAATCCCGCATATATTGCATATATGAATGTAGCTTTAAGCCTGTACAATGTATTAATAATGTTTGTAAACTCGTAATTCATACAGTCTATTTAAAAAAACAACACATTAAAATACGAACTGAATGGTTCTTATCTCTAGGAAAACACCAAAGTAGAGTGTTAAGCTTCGATTTAGAAATCTTAAAAGATTTAGAAATCATAAAAGATCTCGAAAATGTGACTCTGTAATAACTTTAAAATGCTTTTGTCTAACTAAAATATTTAAGTCAATAAAATGCCGTCATTCATTAAAATATTCAACAGGCAAATGATTACACTAATATCAAAATTAAGGCTTTATTCTCACATGAAATAATATATGACGTTTAACTATAAGAATAAACTTCAAAATATTTATTACAAAGCTAAGAAATCTGCAGATAATTAGACTACGATTTTATAAGAAAAAAATTCCAAAATATAAATGGCGTAATAGCAGCATTTAAAATTTATTTTAAACAAATTGGTTTATAATATTACTCTAATTATTTTTTACCTGCGATTTGTGCTAAAACAGATCTTAGTAATGATTTATATATATAAAAATTCTGTTACTTTTTTGATTAATTACAATTAAGGTTTTTACTGATTATTAATTTAAAATATGTTGCTTAAGATAACCATTTAAATTATATAATTAAAAATAATGAATCATAGCTCTGGATATTATTATACTGAATATCATGAGAGTAAAAATGAAAATTTAATAAAGGCTTTAAATGAAAATAAATCAAAAAAATTATTATCTTCTTTAGATATGTATTGATAACAATAATAAAAATATGCATCAGAACTCCTACAAAATTTTCAAATGCTAATGGTGGCAAAGTTAAAATAAAAACGCAAAAAAATCTATAAAATTTGCTAGAGAAAGAAAAGTTAAACAACAAAAAAAAACATATTGGGATTAACTTTATAATAGTTTATATTCCAAAAATAAAATAAATATAATAAGCAAAAGTCTCTGGAATAAACTCTTTAATATTCAAAATACCAATATATAAAAATATGTAATAACTATAGTCTGCTTACATATTTTCCATCATAAGTAACATTTTACTGTGCTATGTAGGATAGCAGACATTTTGTAAACGGGCTATAGCTATCATTTATTTTTATATATTGTTTTTTTATATATTATGTAATTTATTTCAGAATCTATGCTTTTAAAACATTTATTAACGGGAGAGTATGTATCTACTTTATAATGCATGTATGAAAAATAGTTTCCTTCCAAAATATTTTATATATTTATATAAGTGGATGTAATGTCGATCAATCTTACTAGCATAAATACTCTAAATATTTTAGCATTAGTATATAATTATACATTTCTCTAAAATATGTAAATGTACACGGGTATTGTATGGCATAGGTTCGCCTAAACTAACTATAATATAAAATTATAGCATAACCATATAATATATATATATATATGTTTTATTTTATATATGTATATAATTCTTAGAGGTTGATATATTTTACAAAATGAAATTTAATATAGTTTTACAAAAATACTTTCTATATTAATCTTTGCAGGTATAATTTGTAAGAATTTAAATTTCTTGACAAGGGTTGTTTATGTTTTGATTTCAGAGCTATGATAGGGATGTAAAACCTTTGAAAGTACTTATATTTTCAGAGATTAGTATGCCGCATATCATTGTAACTAGCTCTATTTTATCGCTAGATTTTATTATGTATATTTACATGAAATATTAGTTTATATTATAAACAAATTATTTTTTCCAGAGAAATTTTGAATAAAGATTTTCTATCTAAAAAAAAAAAAAAAAACCTAAACGTAACAAACTTGATAAAACATCTAAAATTAAATCCTATAAGAAATAATAATAACAAATCACTTTATATCCATATAATGCTTTTATTATAACGTTAAAATCAAATTTATAAAAAATTAACAGAAAGTCCTCAATGATTTTTGCACATACGTTGTTATGCATCTTTACTAAGTTTATTAAATTCTTACTTTAAAAATATTTAGCTATCTACTTGATAATGCCAACATGAATGCCCAAAATAAAGTATTGACAATTTAAAATGATTAAAATATGTAGCAACAAAATAAAGAATAGGTCAGCTTTCCAAGATATTTAATTAACTAGGATCTATATGTGTGCAAATATCAATATGTAATCGATAAAAATTAATATTTTATAACTCTATTAAAAACAAGTTGCATTAAGCCGATAAAGTTTTATAATTAAAATATATGTTTTCATAGAAATACAAACTTTTTTTATTTATAGTAAAACAAAAATGTATGCATATTAATTTTACAAAATATTTCCCATCTAATGGATGGATGTAGGCCATAAGTACAATTAAGAAAAAACAAAAATATTCTGGTCGTATAATATAAACAAATCCTATTTTTTATTATATATTATAATTTTTTCTAAGCTTTATTTGTCTTTTTTTTTCTCTGAATTTCCTTACTTATTGTTATTTCTATTTTTTAATTGATCACTGTCAATTATCCTCTTAAATTAATAGATCATTGCTTGTTAATTTTATAATAAATCGCCAAATACTGAAAAAAACTTTGGATTTTTGTAGCAGCTTTTTTCTTTTCTGAAATACCTAAAAATCATATTGTCAACTACATATTTCAAATATACAGTTAAGATCTTGAAATGTGCAATATAATTTCCCAATCAAATTATCTCTCTATCAAACCTTATACTTCATTAGTTTACTCACGATTATCTTCTGCATTTTTATAACTTTTTATGCGACCGACAAAGAGTATCCAACTACCTAATTCCTTTTATAAACTCCAATGTTAAAAGAATAATAAAAAGAAACGTAATCTATTTCATGTAGCGAATGAGCAAGTTTCGAGTTAATTGTTTTCAACCTTTCAAATCTTATAATTTTTATTCTTCTAAAGCAAAATGAAAATTGTTTGGCCAACTTCTATATTTCCGTTTCTGTTTAGCTTTAATTGTAAATATTATAAATATTTTAGCAATAAAATTCCAGTTTAGACAACAAAATAATTTGTTCTAGAATAAAATTATGATTTTTTGCATGCGCTTATGACTTTAATGCTATAGAATTTTCAATATATTATTATAACTTTCTTTTTCTTTTTTTATTTCTATATTTATATCTTTCCGTGGATTAATCTACAAAAACTACGGTTTCTACTTTTTCTTCGGCTAATCTTTTTACTACATCTTTCTTTAAAGCATTTTTCAAATTCTTACTATAATTAGAAAAAAAAATCGAAATACAACTTCGCAATAAAAACAATTTTAATTAATCAAAGTGGATTTTTGACTCTTCAAATATTTTTAAATGTTTTAAATCAGCAAACATCTTCATTTATTTATTTATTTTGCAAGTCAATTGTGGATTTTTTTAATATCTAATAATTATAGTGATGCAGTCAACCACTATGTATCCTTATGGGAAAAAATCCAAATAAATTGTCAAAAAGTAATCTAAATTTTATTTAAAGAAAACTAATAAACTGAACATCAGACACGATGGAAACTTTAGCTGAAAACTATATTGGGACCCAATATGCAACAGAAAACTATGGGGAATATTATTCTCCAGAAGAATATGCGCAGTATATGGGAGATCAGTATATGGGAGATCAGTATATGGGAGATCAGTATATGCCAGAACAATATTATATGCCAGAACAATATTATCCAGAGCAGTATATGGATCAATACATGCCAGAGCAATATACAGATCAATATATGATTCCAGAGTCAGAACCATATGTAATTCCAAGTTCAGACAAAAGTATTGAAAAAAAAAATATCAGTGCAAAGAAAGATAAGCCAGAAGGATCTGGTGCAGATGATAAATCAGAAAATAATATGCCAGAAGTAAAAATAGAAACCCATGTTCATTTTGGAAGAAAAAAACCAGAAATCACACCTAAACCAGAAACAGCAGAAGACAGAGATAAATTTGAAAGTGCTATAGATCAAGAAGATGGTCAATTCAAAAAATGTGCTTGTGGAAGGATAATTGACTGTGGTCCAAAATCAGCTGCAGAACCTTACTGGCCTGAAGCAGTTCCTGAAGAGCAGATGGAACAAGAAATCACTGCTGAAGATTTACAAATAGAAATGGCTCCTGAGGAACAGTATGAAGGTGTAGGAGATGTTGTAGGAGATGTTATAGATGAAGCTTATGCTTATGATGATTTACAAGAAGCACTTCAAGAAGAAGACTTGCAAGCAACTTTACAAGATGATGATATACAAACATATATAAGTCAACAGCAACAACTTCTAAAGGAATTAGTACCAGATCTACTAGACCAAGATGTATCCACAACAATACCATCAGAAAAAGTAATATCAAAGTCAGAAATAAAAGATATAACTGAAGGAGAAAAAGAAGAGTGCATTACAGATAAACCTGGAGATATAACTGCTCAAGATATATCAGATGAAAAACCACAAACTATTGAAGAACAAGCAAGCATTTGTAAAGCTATCACCGAATCACTACAGAGCATATCAGAAAAAATAAGTAAAGTTAGTCCTAGTAAAGTTCCTGATGTAAGTCCTAGTAAAGTCACACCTGGAATAAGTCCAAGTAAAATAATTCCTGGAGTAACCCCTAGTAGAATGATTCCTGGTGTAACTCCATATCAAGTACCTCCTGGAGTAGTCCCTAGTAGAATGATTCCTGGTGTAACTCCAAGTAGAACAATTCCTGGAGTAAGTCCAAGTACTGTAATTCCTGGAACAACTCCAAGCAGAATAATTCCTGGAACAATTCCAAGCAGAATAATTCCTGGAACAACTCCAAGCAGAATAATTCCTGGAATGACTCCAAGTAGAATAATTCCTGGAGTGACTCCAAGTAAAATAATTCCTGGAGTAAGTTCAAGTAGAATGGCACCTGGAATGACTCCAAGTGCAATGGGTAGAATGATCCCTCAAGAAACTACAAGTAGAATAATTCCAGGAGCAACTCCAAGTAGAATGTATCCTGGAACAACTCCAAGTAGAATTTATCCTGGAGTAACTCCAAGTAGAATGGCACCAGGAGCAGTCCCAAGTGGAACCATTCCTGGAGTGATTCCTAGCAAAATACCTTCAGGAATAAGCTCTGGCATGGTAGTTCCTGGAGTAATTCCAAGTAGAATTGGTCCTGGAGTAAGTCCAAGTAGAATGGCTCCTGGAATGAGTCCAAGTGTAATGGCTCCTGGAGTAAGTCCAAGTAGAATGGTTCCTGGAGTAAGTCCAAGTAGAATGGCTCCTGGAGTAAGTCCAAGTAGAATGGTTCCTGGAGTAAGTCCAAGTAGAATGGCTCCTGGAATGAGTCCAAGTAGAATGGCTCCTGGAATAAGTCCAAGTAGATTGCCTCCTGGATTAAGTCCAAGTATATTGAGTCCTGGACTAAGTCCAAGTAGACTAACTCCTGGAGTAAGTCCAAGTAGAATAACCCCTGGATTAAGTCCAAGCAGAATAACTCCTGGATTAAGTCCAAGTAGAATAATTCCTGGAGTAAGTCCAAGTAGATTGGTTCCTGGATTAAGTCCTAGTAGATTAACTCCTAGTATATCAGGAAGAATATCTCCTAGCATGTTGTCTGCTATATCAGATAAGGAGGTACCTGGAAGAATTAGTCCTAGTAAATTGAGTGCAGAAGTAACTCCAATCCCTGTTAAACCAGATGAAGAAGAAAAAATTGAACCTCCAGCACCAAAAAAATGTGTTAAAAAGGAAAGAGTAAGGAAATCACCATGCAAACCTGTAGCTGTTTCAGCTAAAGAAGAATTTGTAAGCAAGAGGAAAATTCCAGATCGTAGATGTCGACAAAAAGCTCTACAAAGAAAAAAAGAACAAGAGAGAAGAGAACGAAGTAAAAGTTTAAGTATAAGAGATATTTGTAAAAGGAAAACCCAACAAACTAGAAGAAGGCGCACTTCTTCTAGAAGTAGAAGTGCAAGAGGAAGCGTCAAAAGAAGAATAAGAAAATCCCCTTGTAGACCAAGAAGATAATATCTGCAATAGATTCCATAATAAAACTAATTATTAATAATAAAACCTAGTTTGGAAATAAATAAATTCAGTTAAAACTATTTTAAAATATGATACTAATAAAATTGTAAAAACAATAAAAAAAGATTTAATCTTCATCTACCATTATTCATTTCTGGTTAGTTTTAAATTATATATATATATATAGCATTTTTTCTTCCCATGTTCCAATTAATGTTGACAATTTCAAAGTTAAAATAAGACTACAAGTATAGTTGAGTTGATCTTATCTTTAGCAATTGTTTTTTGTAATATTTCATTTTTTTTCATAGATGGTACATTGTTATATATGTCAAAACTAATGTATGTTTTATAACATATGCAAAGTTACATAAGGAAGTAATACATATATATATATATCATTAATTTATATTTCTTGTTTTAATTAAACTTGAAGAATTCCAAGTCAAAATAAGACTAATTAATTGTTGGTCCAGAAATTCAACTGTCATTTACTTCTAACTGTTATTTATTTCTAATTGTCAACTTTTTAACTCTACAGAAAATAACTGCAAATAAACGGAAATAAAAATTATTTTTATTTACTTATCTAAAATTTTTAAAATTTTTAAGTAGCAGTTATTACAATGACAAATGGTGTATTATGTTTGGCATATTTAAAAATTAACATCTATTATTGATGTGTAATAAATGCAAACTATTTAAATATTTTACATATACACGGGAAAGCATCTCTTTTTTCCATTTAATTGTAGTTATTCTCCCTAATACTGGAAAACGTTTGTAAGCTAGAGTTAAATGATAGTGGAGTTTTTCATTGTTGTAATAAATTTGCTTGACTAGCGATTTGCAGCAAATTTATTTGATATATATAAACTAATCGATTTATAATATTATTGTTATATATATTTAGTTCTATACTCTTACACAAATAGGTCTATTCTAACTCCAAGAAAAAAAAAGAAAAAAGCTGCTTTAGAATTCAGTTTTGCGGTAACTACACAAAGCAATCTGTAAAACACAATTACAGATATATATATATATATATGAACATGCTAGCCGATTTTCCTATTTACTTGATATTTTACATGTTTTTAAATTTCTTCAATTGAATTTTTTTTAATAATTCTGCCATATCTTCCCAATAGAAACAACTGACACTATCTCTCCATAAAACCCATGTTCAAGCTTACCGTAAAACACCTTTTAGGAAGTCTTGCATATTCAATCCAATCTAGGTGGGATTTTATAATACTAGATTCTATAGTATGACATCCAGGAAGTTTAACTAATTGAACGGTATTATGATATGGAATTTTGCATTTTTTTTTAAATTTTATAAAACATCCTTAAATGAAACTTTTCTAAAGTCTTTATAGTGCACCGATAGATATCAATTTTTATTTCTATACAATAAATAGGTAAAATAATAGTTCTAAATACAAGTTACTTAGTCTGAGTAATTTTTTGGGGGGAAGAAGTACATTGGAGCCTGTGTTGTACCTCAACATCTAACTCTACTCTTTTACTTATAAGAGTACGAAAGTATTAAAACTCAAGTAACCGTCCAAGCTAAAAATTGCTGAGTGTTTTTATTCCATCACTGGCTGATTCAAATCTTGAGTTTTTAATATTAATTAATAAATCAAAGTCTTTATAAGTTCTAGAGAAAATATTAAATACATTGTGTAAATAATCTTTCAATCGGTCAAAAGTAGGACAATTATCAGAATACTGTAAATCCATAAACTAAAAAAATTGTTCTTTTCCCTTTTAACTGATTGGATTAAAAGTTTTCACAAACAAACTTTTGTGATCAATTCCACCTATAAACACTTTTATAAAAACTAAAAACCATATTGAACAAATACACACTCTCGTTTAATATTAACCAGTTTTCGTTTCAAATGTCTCAGATTTTTCTCTTAGCATAAACTGTATAATAGGAATACATTTTGGTGGACAACCAAATAATTTCAAACAATGCCTTAGGCCTGTCTTGTTATTTGAATTAAAAGCTTTAGTCAAATCAATAAAAGCACTCTATAAATTACTTTTTCTTTCGAATTTATTGTTGAAGATTAAAAACCATATCAGTGGTCATTCTTGATTTTTTAAAACCACATTCTCTGATAACCATTCATTTATTAATGGAAGTAACCTATTCAACAAAATTCTTAAAAATTCTTTTACTACAATGTTATTTTCTATGATAATAATGATACTCTCTATTACAAAGTTTATATATTAAGTCTAGAAAACATTCTTCCTAATAGTTCTTTTAAAATACCAATAATAATAATTACTTTAAACATTATTGATTACATCAAGCCACCACAAAACACTTTTGCCCAGTACTATGTGCATCACGTTATATGAATTGTATACCTATGCAGATGTGTGTTATATATGCACATACTTATTAAGCTCTTTTTATATATTTTAAATCTATGAGATAACTAAAACCTTTTCCCTTAGTTTTAAAATTATTAATTATTATTACACTTGGCTTTTTAAACAAATCTCCACCCCATTTTAATCCTTGCATTTTATAAGTTCATAAATTTATATATTCAACTTCTTATAATTTTTATTACACCATTTTTTGTATTTATCTAATCTACTAGACAACATTATCGTTTAGAATTATTTTAAGATCAAGACTCAACTCGTTTTGCATCTATTGTTTAAGTTATTCTGAGTTTTTTACCCATTAAAAATTTTCTTAGCAGCAGTAAAATTGTGCATAATTTGAATTTTTATAATATATTATAGCGCTGCTTAAAAAATGTCAGTAAACAATGCCTATTTTCGCATGTGTGTGTTTTATATATGCATGAAGAGAAACATAAGAAAAGCCAAAAAAAAATGTTCCGCCCTATCTAATATCCCAGATTAGATTCAAGCTTATTGCTTTTATCAGTGAAGAGCTTTGAATTTTGGACCAGTGCACTTAGATTTTTAGATTATAATGCATCCCTCCAGAACTAATATTTTATCTCTTGTACTATCAAGTCATCTTTCCAAACTAAAAAAAAAAAACATATATTTTCAATCTAAGCCAAACTTCTTGGATTGTCATTTGAAACAAGTTCAGTTTTTATATATTATGCTATTCTTAATTTTTTTATAACAATAGCCACTTTTATTCTGCAGTCAGGAATTGTTATATACCAACAAAATATTATCTGACTCCATCACATGACTTTAGTTTATATATTGCTTTATAGCAGCATAATTTTCCCACCATCATTATGCCATCTAATGTAATCATTAGTAAGCAATAATATATGCCATATAATAATGCTTACTAAGTCTCTATCTAGTAGTGTTGTATCCATTATCCCCAAATTAAATTTAAACTTGTGATTTTCATCACTGAGGAACTTTAGATACTAGCCTACAGTATGAAGCTAAAATTATGTAATATAATCAGTCGATATATTATTAATTTATACCGAAAAAAAACAAATACTATTTTTTCTTAACGTTTATTTTATATTAAATTATGAAATATATAAAAATAATTGTAATCATTTTTAACTAAAATGCATTAAACAAGCATATATCCTCATGAAAATATAGTTGCACTGTAATCAAAGACTTTTATATTTCAAGTTATTTATGTCATTGTTATTCTATTTATATAGTTTTGGATTTTTACAAAACATTTACTGTATATTCAATTAGATTATCTCTACATTAATCTTTCAGCATATTTATTTACATTTCGTTGATTGCATGAGCATAGATCTGATCTATTTTTTTTTTAAATTAGTGCTCTGTTAAGATATAACTAACCAAGCTATAATTAAAAATTTGACTACACATCAAAATTCATATCATTCTGCCATATTTCTATATTTGTCTGACACCTATTAATCAAAAGTGGAACTTCATTTTTAACTATTTTCTAAAAGGGATGTTTTGTTTCATACATATAAACTATTAATATTTGCACTACTTATTAAAAATTAGAAAATAGCTAGAAATGAAGTTTCATTTTTGGCTCATATATCAGATAAATATAACAATATTTCCTCCATGGATAAGGTAGTTCTAATCTAATGTGTAAATGGTTACTTGCTACGTAACAACTTGGATGAACTCTAATTTAAAAATACTTTATTAAGACCTTATGTATTATGAAGATATATATATATATAACAAATATGTTTACTAAAATAACTTATAAAAAAAATTTAATAAGTCACTTATAGTTTAAAATTTTCATAGAAGAATACAAAAGTACCAAAAGAGTTTGTTTTTTTTTCCTATGTCATAGCATCGGCCGGGACGCGAACCTACAACCGTCTGCAACCAACTACTTGCTTGCATGGCGGCTGCGATACCTCTCGGCTGACAACGCAAGACAAGTACCAAAAGAGTTGAAGTTAAAAATTCAGAGCGAGATAGAGCTTTATCACTTCAAATTCAGGATTAGTAAAGATGTGTATCAGTGATTTCTAAACTTGAAATCAATTACCATATTAAAACCATGCTTGATAAGAAAGATGTTATCTGGCTGCCCGTGTACCCTCGGAAAGATAGTTATTATTTATCATCATGGATTTATAATTGCTTCTTTCTAATATTGTTATTATTAATGTAATAAAATATATACCCATTGTTCAGATATTATTATATGAATGTATGGGTAATACTTTTATTTAAGATTATTATTGGTAATATTGAATAGGATTAAAGGTGATTTACCTTAGATTTAGGTTGTGTCAAATAACTTTTAAACTTATATAAAACTTTGCTAAATTGTAATTGTTATATATTTTATGGGTTCATAAGTTTCAACCTCAAATTTAAATGGAGTTAATCATTCTCATTTAAATAAATAGATCTGTAAGGAATATTTTATGCATCGCTCTTATGTATTAGTAATTTTAAAATGCTATATAATATGCAATAACTTATCCAAATGATCTAGATAGATTTCGTTAGTAGAATCTTACTCCTAACAATTTAACCTTCAAATGAATCCAAAAAAAGGATCTTAAAGTGTAATAAATAAGCTCTATGTCATAAATATTATGTAGGTACGCTAAGTAATAATTGCACTTTCTTTTTTTAAAAGAGTGAAATTTTTTCTGCCAGTATTAAATGAGGTTAATAATTTATTAGTTGTTGAAACAAATTAATCAATGGCAATTATAAAATAATCATCTTTTATCATCATCATGATAATTACGATGCTCTGATATTTAAATTGAGGATCATTCTGAAATAATAAGCAATTATTCCTATTTAATTTTAGTGTCTTTGAAACACCATATGAGAATACATTTTTCATATCATAAGTTTTAATTAAACTTAGGAAACAAATATTAAAAATTTAATAGATATTTTACATAATTTCTTTATTGTTATTATTTGTTTTATCATTTATTTTATATTGTGAAGTAAAGCAATTGTTATTTTTTTTAATACTTCTATTTGTAGTTATTAAAGAAACATCGTAATTGAATATTTACAAGATAAAGGTCATATTTAAGATATTAAATTACATATTAATCTATTTATATTAAATACATCATCATAGTTATTGATGCTATCTGAAATACAAAAGTATTGAATAAGATGATCTACATAAAATCCCCTTTACATTATAATAACCGAAGATGAATGAACACATTTTATATTCATGCATTTATTTTCTTATTTTATGTAACCCTGAGATAAATAATTAGTCAATTGTATATTTTAAAAAAATTGATAGTCTTAGATTAAAAACAGATATTAATTTACTCTTAATTAGTTATTATAGGAAGTAATATTATATTTGCAAAATATTTTCATTAAAATATAATAAGATTAAGATGACACACATAATCGTGAGAATGGTTTCACCCTTAGTCGTTTCAATATACATATAATAATACATCCTGGTAGTCTTTGTCAACTAACACTGTGAAAGCTAACATACCCACAAATTCCATGATCTTAACGTTTAATGTCTGTCTGTTAATTAAGTCTTGTTTGTATTTGTACATTAGCATAGCTTCATTTATTTTCCTTATGTTATTAATTTTTTCAATTTGCAATATTTTTACATTATTGTAATCGAAGTTAACACCATAAATACATGACTTATTATTGTTTACGACCATAATAACATAAATATATAAAAAAAAAAAAATTTAAACAAATAACAAAAGGAAAATAAAGGAAAGTATTCTAATATACAAATGCAAACAAGACTTAATTAACAGACAGACAATAAACATTAAGAACACAGAATTGTGAGAAGGTTAGCCTTTCAAAGTGTTAGTTGATAAAAACTACAAGGATAGTCGAAACCATTTCTAAGTGAATAAAAAATTGTAACATTATACTTTACATATATCTAATTACTGTATTTATAAATATTCACTTATAAGATTATGTATATTGATTTGAAGAAATACAGACATCGAATTTAAATATATATATATATATATATATATATATATATATATATATTCATAGCACAATAAACAACGATTTTAGTATCACTTATTAATACAAAAATAATGATTAACAAGCAAATTAACAATGATTTATTATAATAACCCATTAGTTGTAGTCAAAAAGAAACACACACACACACACACATATATATATATATATATGGTTGTGCATCACATTAAGCTACAATACATAAAAAAGACTAACTTTTTTTATAATTCAAATACAAATAAGTATTTTCAACATTTACTAACTGCCAGTTATTAACACATTGCTTTATATCCAGGTTATCAAATATTCTGACATATAATATCAGGATCCCACCACACACAAACACACACTTTAAGTACATACTTTTGGTTTGATAGTCTTGACCAAGAATTTTCATCTAAAATAAAATAATTTACAAGTGTGTGCATATATGATCTGGTCATTGCATTAAAATTCTATAGATACATCTCTATGGCCAGAATTTATTTTAAAAAGTGTTCCTGGATAAATATTAAAATAAATTAAAAAGAAAACGCATTTGTCAAAGAAGCCAAGGCTTTTGTACAGCACTTCATTAAGAAAAATGTATCCATCTATATCCCAATAAAATCTCAAAAATCCACAATATTTTTACTGTTAAAAACAAAAAAATAAGATTACGTATAGGTTTCTGTAACTACTGGAGAAATTATTAACTATGACTAAACATTTAACACTCTAACAACTTAAAACTAATATTCCCTATAATCAACTTTTAAGAATTAAAAGAATTTCCAGTGATGAAAAATTTCTCCAACAAAATAACAAAAACCTTATATAACATAATTTATAAATATGAAAGATGATAAGACAATATTGAATCTTCAGAAATTAATAGAAACTTATATCGAAAAAAAAAAGAGAGCTAACTGGACGTTTTCCCACTAGTTCTTATTTTTAATAATGATTTACCTAATATTAACCATATACTGCAAAAACACTTTAACATATTAAACTCCACAAATTATTCAAAATTCATTTTTTCCAGTACATCTAAACTTGTACATAGAAATTGCAAAACACTTAAAGATAGACTTGCAAAAACAAATTTTATAAATAATTTCATATCAGTAAACAGCTGTTTTTCATGTGATGTTAAAAGATATTTACATGCAAACATAGTATTGTTACAAAAATTGTCCAAGGTAATAAATGTCATCAACGATTTTAATTACTATATTTCCAACTATGTCAGTTGTAAAAGAATAAATGTAATGTTTATAAGTGAATCGAGGGAGGGGGGAAATGTTTGCTTATAGGAATAACTAATCTTAGATTTGACAATTTACATAAAAATGAAAATAGGCCAATTTCCAAACTCTTCACTTTACCAGATCACTTAATGAGTAGTCATATTTCTCCACAAAAGACAACCTTTTTAATTGATAAATTTAAAAAATTTTATCCTCAGTATGAAAACGAAAATGGGCACTATTACCTATCTTGAATTATCTGTGTTTTTAATGCACGATTTTTCATTTATTCATTATTATTTATTATTCAATATATTATGCAATATCGTTTATATAAATTTTTGTATAGATTTTTGTATACAATTTCACAGGCATACATAAAACTATTATATGAATTAACTAATCATTGAAAAGTTGTTGTAATATTTGATGAGAAAAAAGTTAAGGCCCTTTTTTTTTTAACAAAAAAGGAAGAAAATATTTAAAATATTTATCACAATAGGTCAGAAATTGAATGGTTAAACTGTCCATAAAAAAATATTAACCTATAAGATATTTTTCTTTATCATTTATTTAAATGAAAATGATTTTTAACATTTAGTTTTAAAGCTATTTTCTGATGAAAACCTGTTTTGGGGAAATAATAAAGGGACCGTGTAGATAAGTAATTGTGTTATATATATATATATATATATATATATATATATATATATATATATATATATTGAAGCAATGGATCTGAAGTCCGATCCATGCTTCACAGCCTCCTATAAACCTAATTAGTATTGTAGGCCTGAATTAAGTTTATAGTCCAATATCAGCAGGGTTTTGCATTTAACTATTTCATTTTAAATAAATTCCATTTCTAAGATTAGATTTCTGTTAATAAAAATTACTTGTAAAATCTATTAGTCAAACATATATATATACGTCAAGCGTATATATATATGACTTAATGCAAAATTCTGCTGAAATAAAATGCTTATTTTATTAAAAGAAATAAGAATGTATTTTTCTTTTTAAGTCTTGTTAAAATATTTAGTATGATTTGATTTTGAGATAAGCCCACCAACATTTTCTAAAAGAATGTATATTTTTAATTAATTAGCCCATTCAAGGCAAATTAAAGATGGCCTTCTCTTTCTTTTTTAATTAATAAAATTCAAAGTTTAAAGAAAGAAATTTAGAGTAAAAAAGTAAAGGTTATTTTTAGAAAATGTTACCTTGAAACAAAAGAGCATGGGGCTTATCAAGATCTAAGATGATACAAACAATAGAAGGTAGCTGACAAAGAGGGTATAAATAGAAGTGAGAACAAAAGACTTGATTATTCAAAGTTTTCTTCCTGGTTATTCAGAGTTTTCTTGCTGGTATTCAGATTTCTCTTGCAAATTTTGCTTTTGCTTGTTGAGATTTTATTCCTAAAAAGGTTATACAATTGTCATCTTCAAAATCATGGAGAAGTTTGAACATGCTCAAGCTAAAAGTTATATGAATTTGATGGATTCTACTATGCTTGGCTAGGCAAATAAATAGCTTTGCCTATCGCCGAGGTTCCTAAATAACATCCAAAATGCCATAGTATCCACATAATAGTGATCTGAACTCTGTCCATGTCTGTAGGACTTTTCGTGAAACCATGCTACATATTTCCATTTTCATTGTCCGGAAAAATACCTATCGATGGACGGATCAAGCTACGCTCATCAATGGAACATGACCAAGGAACCAGGATGGTAATAGTATCTCTCCTTCATTGAACTATTTACTTTCTATTCTTTTTGTTCATACCCTTTTTTAAATGCTTCACTGAATTATATTATAAATTGTTGTATTTAATTATATTTGTAATGTAACCACTTTTTTATTAGACTAGTCTTAGATATATATATTGTGTGATCATCTATCTATATATTTAACCCTTTTTCCTTCGCTATTCTTCATTACTAACGTTTATAAATATTTTGTATTCCATTGCGGTTAAGTTTAAAGGTTAGTTTTTCATTTAAATCTTTTTCCAATTTTCATTATATTTGTAAAATTCAATATGAGTAAGTTTCCTTTTGTTTGCCAACTTGATCTCTTCGATAACGCTTCTTTTGTCCGCCACTAGCTTATTACGTATATCAGATTTAGCCATATACATTTTAAATAATTTTTAAACTTTGTTTTAGCACAAAGCAATTAAAAAATGCTTTGTGAAAGATTTTTATTATTGCACTTTATCGAGGAGATTCGGGTTGACAATTTTAATAAAATTGGGAAGAAAAGATTTAGACCGCAAACATATTAATCTGTTTTTATTGTCTAATTAGTTTTCATTAATTTAGGGGAATAGCGGAGGCCATTAAATCATTATTCATATTTTAAAGTTGTTAATTAAACATATTATTTAACTATAAAAAGCTTGAGTTTTCTAATTTTATTATAATGTTTTATTTTACTTTTCCAATGATCCAGGCACGCAAAACACACATGTTTCATAGCACTTTTATGCACATTTAACTATTTAGCTCCATAGGTGTTCCCATCCATGTCTCTACCTCTGTTGCTAAGCTTTGTGGCCGGTGAGAAAATAATTTATGTGTGTCTCAGATAATGTTGTTTGTTCGTAATTAGCTTCGAGAATAGGCAAATAGGGCAGAGGTCATAGTATTCTTGATTTAATATCTCGCGTATGGATGGCCTTGAGGTACTTTCGCCTAGTATTCGAACTGGGTTAAACCAACATACATCATCTGACTGTCACAGTTAAATTTTTTTTCCCGCATTCTGACGCCAACAACGTGGGCCGAATTTCATTTTTTTATTGGAAGAGTAGGAATAGGGGATTTGAAGTAATAGATATATGTAAAAGTTTTCTCCGAGTTGTCGCAGTGGGACGTATGTCATTTTTTTAAAAAAAATATTAGTACCCTGAGAAGTTTGTTTTAGTCTAATATAGTTATATAAAAATATACGTATAATTTTTCCGAGTTTGTCTCCTAACGTGAGCCAAATGTCATTTTTGATTAATTAAAAAAAGTTAAATGTGTCTATAAGGTAAAAAAAAAATTTCCCGAATTTTAAATTGCTAAAAATGTTTTACGTTTAGAAAAGTTAACACTCCATTAGTTGTTTATATATAATGAGAATAAAATATCAGAGTTATAGCAATTTTTTTTCCTAATGAGTAGATTTGCCATATCGTTTTTGTCGTAGAAAGTATATAGCTTTAATGCGGCAGAAGTGTCAAATAAATACCCACCCGCCCTCCCTTAAAATAGCTTTCGTACTTTGTTATTTTAGTAGTGCTTAAATATGAGAAGTTTTGATGTAATAATGTTTTTCGAAATATAACATATATATGGTAGTGTTAATATTTTAGTAAAAAGTACAAATAGATAATAGAATTTTTTTTCCGTTTGTATAAATTTTTGTAAAGATCTAAGAGATAACATTTTTTTTCCGTTAATAGAAATTTTTTCTAAGATCAAAAAGTTTGATAAGTTCAAATTAACACGTGTCAACGTACGGTGTTAGCAAATATTTTTTTTCACTTTCTCTGCGTTTCGTTTCTTTATATGAATAATTATAATCATGCAAATTTTTTTTTTCACTTTTAAATATTTTGAAATTACGTTTCCGAGCAAACAATATATATAAAATAAGTTTTGTTTCAATAATAGCAAACTTAATTTTCAACTTTATAAAAAGTAAATGTGTTATGTTCGTTTTTAATAAAGATATATATAAGATATATTTTTGTATAACATATATGTCAGCCACCTTTAGTTAAGATTTTTTTTTCTCAATTCGGATTATGCTATTGAATCATTTATTGAGTAACCGTTAGGTGAAGACCCCTTTGAGTAACCGTTAGGTGAAGCCCTTGTTTTTTAGTGATCGTTTTTGGTGAAGACCCCCTTAGTAACCGTTTAGGTGAAGACCCCTTACACTTTAGAGTTTAGAATTGCTGAGTAGCCTGAAATAATAGGTCTATGTCTGCAATCATTGCTTCCTTGTCATATTTGCGACCAGCGTTTACTAGCCTGAAATAATAGGAGTATGCGGTCTGCAATATGAATCTTTCTAATAAAATCATGTACATGATAAGAAAAAATATTTGTATAGGTATATCTGTTTGTATATTTATATGTAGTCATATATATGCTTATTTAATGATGTACATATTCATATATATGGGTGTATATGGTATACACTTCGTTATAGTTCGGTAAAACCCGTTTTTATATAAATGTTTTTTTAAACAGTTTTTGATCTCAATGCGTGATTCTGTAAAATTGCTTGATAATTGTTAATCTATTTCGGGTTGTGACCAAAATGGTAGTTGGTTTCGATCCCAGGTTCATAATTCGGAGTGGCGGTTATCATGGGATTTTACTTTTATTTTTAATTTTTTTTTGTATTAATATTTTGTTTTGTTAATCGTACTTTAGGCTGTTAAATTGATTTTTTTGTGTGTCATGACCAAAATGGTAACTGGTTTCGAACCCAGGTCAGACATGTTACCTTACTTAGTTGTTATACGTCTTAGACTTAATTAATATTGTCATTTAAAATACCATTTACTTATTCATGCAGAGATTTTTTTTTGAAAGTGAAGTGAAAATCAAAATAAATTGTAATCGCATTAAACTTTATAAACCTTATCAATGTGTGCTTGGGTCATTATCCATTAATATGTATATTTGATATGGCCATTGTCTTGTCGACTGGCGCCCCCATCAAATAAATTTGTCGGCAAGTGCAATTTCTCATATCGGAATACAAATAAACAAACCATAGGAGGTAGATGATCAAAATAAAACTGTATGTGTAGTGAGCCAAAATAATTTTTAAACATGACTTATGTATATTTTGCTCACATATTCCTTTATATATATATATACATGTATTAATGTAAATGCATTTTTTTAGTTGTTTCAGGTGTCAGAGAAAGCCAGGTCAAGCTGTAAGTGGGTTATTTTAATTATATTAACATAGCAGTGACATTTTAATGAAATATAAAAATAAATAAAGTAAAGTGAGGAGAATAATATGTAGTAATAAATATTAAAAACAGACACGGCAGGATTTTATATTTTTTTCATGTACAAACTGATACATATAGGCATAGGTTTAAGATAGGACCTCGTGAGGTAGGCAAAGTTAATTTCTGAAAACATATAAATAAAACAGATAGTTGGAACTTAGAATACTGACTTATTTTAGAAAGAAGTAAAAAATTTTTGATATACAGAATGATATAGCTCCTAGTCACGTGTGCTAAAATATACGTATCTTGATTGTTTTATAAAAGACAAATACATTTTACAAATAAAGTGTGAGTGTTATATAACAAAATAGCCAATATTAGGCAAAAATGGACCAACAGAAGAAAGACAAAGATTATGACAGTGATGAGGAGGTAGTGCTCAACCTTCCAAATACAGCAACATCTACTCATAGTGACCAAAAATACAATTTGGAAGATCTCATCACAGAAATGAGAGATGAAAACAAAATGATGATGAACATGTTCCAAGAATTCATGAATATGACAACACAAAGACTGAACCGTTTGGAGGAAAACATGGGTCTCCACCAACAACATACTATTGTAACAAAAGTATTGCCAGATGAGGATACTCAGTTAAAATGACAACATCAACAGAAACAAGATGATAGGCAACTTAAATCATTGATGGATAATGAATTATGAAAGAATATGCATACCTTGGACATGTCAGTCAAGCATCAAATACAGGATGGAAAAGAAAATGGACAGATGAATGAGGATAAAAATAAAAAAACAAATGATCAACAGCTGTTGAACCAAATCCAGGCACAACAAGGCAACCAAATCCTTATGCCAATAATAATTAATCCGGTGACATCTCCTGTGGCAAAGTTTGTCCATATCCAATGTTTTAGAGAGGAACTGGGTGAAAACCCCAGATACCACCTAGACAGTCTCAAAATGTTTTTTCAATTCCAGAATATGACAAAACAAGAAAAAGTGGCGATCTCCAGTCATCATTTAAAAGAATATGCCAGAGACTGGTGGAACACTCTATCTATACAACCGCAAACATTTATGGAATATGAGAATGCAATGATGTCGATGTATTGGAGTGCAGAGTGGCAGGAAGGTTTGATGTATTCCATAATGCATGAAAGATACCCGGCTAACCATCAAGAAACTTATGCTCAGTTTTTTGTTAGGCAGGTAAATCAAATAAAAGCCCTAAGTGCATTCAATTATCCAGAAATGCAGATAGTAAGGATGATTAGGCACAACATGCCACCCTGGATAAGGAAAATATTAATAAGCACTCAAATGCAAGATATTCAAGGCACGATTGGGATACTAACTGACATTGACTATGGAAACTAAATGACATTGACTATGGAAACTTAGAAGAAAACCAAAATGATAGGGCCATGAACCCGTCCAAAAGTACAAGGCAGTATATATCACCTGACCCCGGAAAATACAGACATTAAAATAGATACATACCTTGTTAGACTAGAACCAACACTGACCTAACCCTAGATATATATTAAGAAAAGAAAACACCGTAGTTAGTAACAAATTAAATATTACAGCAAATAAAGAGTAGGCTTGAACTCACCTGGCACAAAATTTTTACCTCTGACCTGAAGCAACAGCATTTTTTTTTAACATTTTTTTTTTGCTCACTAACTATTGGGAAATGAAGCAATGGATCTGAAGTCCGATCCATGCTTCACAGCCTTCTATAAACTTAGTTAGTATTATAGACCTGAATTAAGTTTATAGTCCAATATCAGCAGGGTTTTGCATTAAAGCTAAAATTAATTACATTTATATAATTTGTTTTGCATTTAAATATTTCATTTTAAATAAATTCCATTCTAAGATTAGATTTCTGTTAATAAAAATTACTTGTAAAACCTATTAGTCAAACATATATATATGTCAAGCGTATATATATGAGTTAATGCAAAATTCTGCTGAAATAAAATGCCTATTTTATTAAAAGAAATAAGAATGTATTTTTCTTTTTAAGACTTGTTAAAATATTTAGTATGATTTGATTTTGAGATAAGCCTGCCAACATTTTTTAAAAGAATGTATATTTTTAATTAATTAGCCCATTCAAGGCAAATTAAAGATGGCCTTCTTTTTCTTTTTTAATTAATAAAATTCAAAGTTTAAAGAAAGAAATTTAGAGTAAAAAAGTAAAGTTATTTTTAAAAAATGTTACCTTGAAACAAAAAAGCATGGGGGCTTATCAAGATCTAAGATGATACAAACAATAGAAGGTAGCTGACAAAGAGGGTATAAACAGAAGTGAGAACAAAAGACTTGATTATTAAAAGTTTTCTTGCTGGTTATTCAGAGTTTTCTTGCTGGCATTCAGATTTCTCTTGGGAGAACTCTTGCAGATTTTGCTTTTGCTTGTTGAGATTTTATTCCAAAAAGGTTATACAACTGTCATCTTCAAAATCATGGAGAAGTTTGAACATGCTCAAGCTAAAAGTTATATGAATTTGATGGATTCTACTATGCTTGGCTAGGCAAATAAATAGCTTTGCCTATCGCCAAGGTTCCTAAATACCATCCAAAATGCCGTAGTATCCACCTAATAGTGATTTGAACTCTGTGCCATGTCTGTAGGACTTTTCGTGAAACCATGCCACATATTTCCATTTTCATTGTCCGGACAAATACCTATCGATGGACGGATCAAGCTATGCTCGTCGATGGAACATGACCAAGGAACCAGGACGGTAATCATATCTCTCCTCCATTGAACTATTTACTTTCTACCTTTTTTGTTCATACCCTTTTTTAATGCTTCACTGAATTATATTATGAATTGTTGTATTTAATTATATTTGTAATGTAACCATTTTTTTTTATTAGACTAGTCTTAGATATATATATTGTGTGATCATCTATCTATATATTTAACCCTTTTTCCTTCGCTATTCTTCATTACTAACGTTTATAAATATTTCGTATTCCATTGCGGTTAAGTTTAAAGGTTAGTTTTTCATTTAAAATCTCTTTCCAATTTTATTTATATTTCTAAAATTCCATACGAGTAAGTTTCCTTTTGTTTGCCAACTTGATCTCCTCGATAACGCTTCTTTTGTCCGCCACTAGCTTATTACGTATATCAGATTTAGCTATATATGTTTTAAATAATTTTTAAACTCTGTTTTAGCGCAAAGCAATTAAAAAATGCTTTGTGAAAGATTTTTATTATTGTACTTTATCGAGGAGATTCGGGTTGACAATTTTAATAAAATTGGGAAGAAAAGATTTAGACTGCAAACATATTAATCTGTTTTTATTGTCTAATTAGTTTTCATTAATTTAGGGGAATAGCGGAGGCCATTAAATCATTATTCATATTTTAAAGTTGTTAGTTAAACATATTATTTAACTATAAAAAGCTTGAGTTTCCTAATATTATTATAATGCTTTATTTTACTTTTTCAATGATCCAGGCATGCAAACATATGTTTCGTAGAACTTTTATGCACATTTAACTATTTAGCTCCATAGGTGTTCCCGTCCATGTCGCTACCTCTGTTGCTAAGCTTTGTGGCTGGTGAGAAAATAATTTATGTGTGTCTCAGATGTTGTTTGTTCGTAATTAGCTTCGAGAATAGGCAAATAGGGCAGAGGTCATAGTATTCTTGATTTAATATCTCGCGTATGGATGGCCTCGAGGTACTTTCACCTAGTATTCGAACTGGGTTAAACCAACATACATCATCTGACTGTCACCATATATATATATATATTAATATATATATTGTAATGGGCACATATGCCATTACATTATTTTTTTAAAAAAATTGAGACATTGAAAAGTTCGCATTTAAAAACTTTTTTTTTTAAGACATAAAAATTGAAAATTAATTTTATCTTAAACTCGTATATATATATATATAATCGCACAGATGAAAAAAATTATTAAAATAAAACTTTATTAAAAAGAGAAAAAGTATTTTAAAAGCAAAAACTTAAAAAGATTTAGAGATAAAAATATATCTTTAAGTTTGCAAAATAATTTAATTAATTCTATAGTATAAAATAGAAATGATTATTTTAATTAGTAAAAGTAAACTAGCCCTTGGGCATTTCAAAATGCATAAGCAAAGGTCAGATAGGAGAGGAATAACAATAGGAATAGAATGGCAAATGAAAGAAATCCATCAGGGAATTGGATCTCAGCGAAAAAACCATCACCATCGTCATGGCATAATGTCCTCTGGATTTGAAAGTCTACCATAAAAAGTGAGTGAAAATTAATTAAAAAGAGATGTGTGATAGCAGTGGTGATATGTGTTAGTGCGGAGTTGAAGGAGAAGGTGTTGAAAAGATGCACGCTTCAATCCCTTCAGTTTTGCTAAAAGGAAAGAGAAATAACATTGTTTTTCCTATATTGACGACCACAGGACATCGGGGAATTAATGCTCGCTCCAAATGGCAAGCAACTGCAAGAAATTAGACACTACAGACTTGTTAAAATCATAAGAACTTTATGAAATCTAATGAACATTAATTAATTTGAAAACAATAAGAACTCCAAAATATAAACTTTCCCAGTATTTAAATGATAGCAATAGTATCCTATCTGACCAATGTAAATTAATATTAATAATATCATTTGATGTATTTTTTAAAATCATTTCCATTTAATTTTTGTTTTGTTCTTTTAAGTTTTTATTATGATTTTTTTTTGTTTAACAACTTTTAATAAATGTTAAATTTAAGTTGGGCATGAATGTCTGCATATATTTGTAAAATTATATATGTTAGTTTAAGGGAGGGTAATCTTAGGTTATTTGTTTTGTAGTTAAATTGGGTCAATGGATTGGATATATTGGTGTAATTAGTAGATGTAGTATGAGATTCGCTACTTGCAGGATCGATTTATACACCGCACCCCCCCTTTTGCCTATGGAAGGGATAGTAAGACAGAAAATGCAGCCCCTTCCTATGGAGTTTTTTTATTGTTCTTTTTGCCGATAGATGTAGCATTCCTATTTGGTTGAGAGTCAATGTCGTCTATTAACCATGCTGTTCAGATGTACATTCCTGACGGTATGTCATTTTGGTGCTGTCGTATTCATGCTACATTGAATACATCGATATATCAGATAGATTGGCATTGGTTTTGACTGCGAACTTTTGGCCTAAGGTTAAATCAGGGATAGAATATTTTCTTTTCAAATGCGATCTATGTAGTCTATTTATACTTGACACTTTAATAAAATATTCAACTCATCTGTGTGAACTTATAAAAGTTAAAACATAAATTAAATTCTAAGATCAAGTTAAATTATAAAGTAAAAGCAATGCTAAAATAATTCAAAATTTCTATGTGTGTTAATAAATGTTTGTGTGCATAATTACTGGCAGTGGCTTATTTTATTCTTTTTTAAATCTTGAAATCTTCTTAGATAAGAATTTATAAAATATAAATCTCTGCTGTTCCACTGAGCTAGTGACATTGGGCTAACAGTTGAAATAAAATATATATACAATTTTTTTTCTTAACTTAAGTATCTGCCTACTATATAAATTTTCTAGGTTCAAATGCCTAGATGGCGCCCTTGTAGAGCAGATACAGTAAGACTGCTAGCTTTGATAATTTCAGACCATTATAATATATATATGGGTGTGTGTCAACAATTATAATTTTTAAATTGCATCCAAAGTATTACTTAAAAAGTAAGTGTAATATAATCCTCAAGGCTAAATGGGTTTATGAGTAATCATTAAAAACTTAGACAATCCCACTACCAAAAACAATTTAACAATCTCAACCTATTATCAAGACAATCTCCTTTTAATAATAAAGGTGGAATCCCACCTTTATTTATGGTTCAATATATTTATATAGACACTAAAGAAAATGTGCTTTATTTGTTGTAAAATACACTGGTAATTTTTTTAAAAATATAAAGTTTTATCTATCTATGATTTGTTTTCTAGTCATCAACATCATATTCAACCATTAGCAATTAACTGCAGAATAAAGATATCTCCAAGTTTTGTTTCCATCATTGCAGCATGCTTCCTTATTTCATTCTTTTATTTCATATGAATTCACTATTTATGTCTTTTATAATGTCTTGAAATTCAGTTTCAGATTTTAACTGCCCTTCCATCCATCTCTTCTAACAATATACATAGCCCTGCTCTATTTCAATCTCTTAATTCTTTCAGTGACAATCAAATGTGTTTGTTCTCTTATCCTTTTATTTCATCATTGAACCTGCTATTTACTTCAGATATATACCTCTTCATGTTTTGTTGAGTTATCTGAAGTCACAGAATTGCTCTTCTTTTACGTTTCAATGTCTCAGATCCATAAGTAAGAACTGGTAAATCACATTTATTAAAAACCTTCCTTTAAATACTCTTTATAAGCATATTTTCTTTTAATATTAAATTACTTCTACTAGAAGCATTCCATCCAAGTTTAACTCTAAGATTAATTTCTTGTATTGTTTTCATCTGCATTAATAATCTGATCAAGGCACTTATAATTGTTATTTTTTTTTAATTCATTATTATCATTCTTTATTTTCTTTTGAGAAAATCCATTGGACATTACTTTAGTTTTTTTATCTTTTACCAATAGTCCTATATTTTTACTTTCATTTAATAACTCTTGCAACTTTTCCTGAAACTCTGAGGAATTATATGCAAAAACAATTACATCATCTCCAAAATCTAGATGATAATAAATAATTGTCATTTACTTTTAATCTCTTAACTTCTCATTTTAATCCACAAGATAGTTAAAGTAAAACTGCTGTAAAAAGTTTGAAGATATGGAATCACTACTTTTTCGAGGTTAATCTTCATAGTATCCTTTTGTAATCTAATAATTACAAATCTACAGTTCAGAGGATAATCTCTTTCTTATTTAGAAACAGACGAACTTGTTAATATAGCACTCCTTCATTCATGAAGTTTAGAATGCAATTCAAATAGAAATTTCATCTAGCCAGTCATACTTGCAAGTACTTAATAGCTTTTATTCAATATATTAAATGATCTAAAACTATTCTTTGCGTTTATTCATTGCACTCTAGAATAATAAATTTTTAGGGAACATTATTTAAATACTCTTCTTTTAAGTGGCGTCACTGTAAGTGTTTTTCCCAGTTTTTCATAAATAATATTAACATATTAAAACGGGATTGCTTAAAATACTTAGTCATAAAATTGTAGATCCTTTTTTTCAAATTCTGAACAGTGTCTTTTTAATTCTGTAGTATTTTTTAAATAATTCCTCATACTTTTGTGAGATAGACATTTAAAAAAGGTTAATTTAATTCGCTAAAAAATTCCATATACTCTGCCAATGTATAAATTATAGGGCATTATAATGGGTTACAATCCAATTGCTAGTTTGTATATTTTGGTCGAAGTAAAGCTTTCGTTTTATTATAGAACTACAACTTTTCATTATTTCCTAATATAGCAATGAGATGTATCCATTATATTTCTAACTACCATGAAATAAAAAAAGAATCATCTTTAATGAGTCTAAAAATCATTTCCCGCATTTCATGACCCATTTCATTTTTTTTCTTAGTGAATCATTTGATTTCCTAATAGTCTTCTCATTCTAGAAAATATAACAATATCTCTTTTAACTTCTATCTCTTAGAGAATTTATGTTATATTTTGTAGCTGAGAAAAGAACGTTTGGAAAAGTAGTGTAGCATTTATATTTGAATTTTTAAGTAGCTGTATCAAATGGATTTATTTCTTAAATATTTTGTTGGAAGATTGCAAAGATTAAAAATGGCTGCTGTTTTGTCTGTCTTTGTATATATACACATTTACAATATTTGTTTATGAAAAATTTAAGATCATTGATAATTTAAATTTTATCTTCTTTTTTTTTTTTTTGACTAAGTTTATATTTCAATATTTATGATTGCAGCTTACAGCTGAAGAGACATCTTTTGGGCCACGCTTGAAATTTAGACTGTACTCTATCACCGAGGCTTAGCTGGTAAAACTTAACATTTGATACCGTGATGTAATCTTTATATTTGTGTATATATATATACATGCAAATGTAGCTTAGAAATTTCTATATATATGAAAAAAGTGTTAGCTTTAAATTAGAATAAGAAATATAGGGAACTCTTTTCTTAGACTAGCCTAATTTAAGTATATTCCAAACTATAGTTGATATCCATAAGGGCGACTGACTTTTTCTATTGATAATTTTTATTTCATTTCTTTATAATGACATATCAATATTTTATTTTGTCATGCTAAGATAAAAGCTAAAATTATACATAATTTTATTTTTGCTTGTCATAATAAAGATTTTACCTACATGTACTAAAAAATATATGCATACAAACGTGTAATTAACTGAATATTTAGATTGGAATTTAAATATAATAAAATACTCATAAAAGTTTTAAATGGTGCAAGATTATTTTATTACTCTAAAAATTTAGTTGTTTTTTTTTTAAGACAATGATATCTGTTATTTTAAATGTATATAAAAAAGTGTGGGCACGTCGTTTAAAATTTACGCATATTTTAGAGTATTTGAACAATAATTATTTAGAATCCTATTTAATCAACTAAACCAAGTTTTAATACCTATTTTTTTCTTTAGCATTTTAATTTTTTTTTTGCCATATTATCAAACGATTTTAAAATAATGTAACTTTATACTTATTATAAAATAAAGTTAAATTACTTACATAAGTCAGTTTTCTTTAAAGATAAAAAAAAAAATTATTATTTTCATTTTTTTCCAACTTGAATGGAAATAAAGTGATTGTTTAAAATAAAACTCTTAAAAAGCTCTTAATGTAAATATACTAATTCTTATATAGGGTATATGAGCACAGACTTTCACACGATCCACCACTCTCCACTCTATCTAATAATACTAATACACCCAAGCAATATATGCTGAAAAGATAAATAATCACCAATATATGGATCGTGTGAAAGTCTGTGCTCATATACCCTATATATTACATATATAAACACAGGTAGATAATAAGCCTGTGTTTCGGTTATATACTAATTCTTGTAAATATTTTGTTACTAATAAAGTCTACTTATATATATATATAAACCTTAGATTCTTTATTATTTCTTTGATACTAGTTTTTCTTCTTTAAGTCTTGAGTTTAAGTGAAACGTAGGTTTCTTAGTCCATTTTATTTTTTATCTTCTTGTCTTAAGAATATCAGATCCTTTATATTTAACTGTTCTTTAACTTAAGACCCATTATGTAGAATAATCCTTTAAGTTGGGATGATTCTCTTTAAATTACTATTTCTAAAATGTTCTAATCAATTTAAATATAATAATTCTTTTGATAATTAAAATTTGTTATTCTACGATGAGAAGCCATGCATTTATCATCATGCAGTGATACATATACTGGAATTTTTAACTAATGGTTAATGCAAAACTTATTTGCCTAAACTTATTTTTACTAACACTTGACATAAATGGAATTTATAATTCCTCCTGCTATGCATTAATACATTAAAACAATTTGTTTACTCATTATCCCACGTGAAGCGCCTTGGTCACTTTCGTTCATTTTTTCTTCTAAAAATTCTTTTCTATAAGAGTTTCAGGTTCACTCAAAAAATTCATTGTTTATTTTGATTCTATAGATCATCAATGAGTCTTACATCATATTATAAATGTGCATATTTGACTATTATAGATTGGTCATTTGTGATCCAAAACTAGTCATTTTGTAATTCTTTCCAGAATCTTTCATCTAATAAGCACTGTGATGTTTTCTACTAATAAGCACTGTGATGTTTGCTACTTATATAAGAAATGCACTGAACCAAATTGTATTTCCATCATCACAAACCATCAGGAAAACACTAAGTATTCGGTATGGACCCAATACTACATCAAACTTTAGACATTATGAAAAATTATATCTAAAGCTGGGCAATGTAGAAAATCATTTAACTTTCTTATGTAAATGTAAATCTGAAGGGATAATTCCTAAAGGTTTACAACTAAAACCTCCAATCGACTCTCAGAGAGTTGAGAAAATTACTCATAGAGCAAGTGAAGCTCCGTTAAGAGAAGGAATAAATGCTCAAAAGGTTTTCTAAGTATCAAAGAATGCATTTCATTAATAATGTAGAATGCTTCCTAAAAAATAAATTTATTGATGAAGACTTCATGACAGTTTCTCAAGCAATAAGAAAATCATATTCTACATTACATGGGAATATCAAAAATCATAATGTAGCAAACAATGTACCAACCTCATCTGTTAAAAATAAAAGTTCTAAATATCTAACAGAACACCATCTAATATCCCTTTATTAGACATAATGTCAGCCACTGAGAAAGTCACTCAAAATTTGCCTTTAGAAGAACCAGCATAATTACACTGGAAAATAAAAGAACACTTGATAAGCAACAAAAATTAAAGACAAACATATCTTATGATGAGAGGAAAACAATTAAATCTCTCAAAATAGATAAATCTGTAATTATTCTGCCTGTTGACAAAGGTAATGCAACAGTTGTAATGGATACAACTGACTATGACAACAAAATATAAGAACTCTTCCCAGTAGGCCAATATAGAAAAATGGTAAATAATAGGATACCGAGTAATAAAACAAAGTTAAAAGCATTACTCTGAAAGCATCGCAGGTACTTCACTGATTCAGAAAAAAGTAAAATAGCATCATATTTCAGCAAAATTCCTCATCTTTATGGTCTACCTAAAATCCACATGGATCATGTTGCATTAAGACCTATTATTAGTTCTAGAGGTTCGTCTTGCCAAAATTTGACAAAATTTCTTCTTGAAGTTCTAAGATCCTTTGGAATACAAGACCCAGTCCTTTGTCAGGGATTCTAGACACTTTGTAGAATTAGTCAAGAACATGAAAATTGACAGAACTTATTTACTGGTAAGCTTTGATATGGAAGGTTTATTCACAAATGTACCATGTAATGAAGTATTATCTATTGTAAGGAAAAGATTAAATGGTGATAATAGTGTACAAACCAGAACAGCTCTTTCTATTGATAGTATAATGGAACTATTAACATTCTGCATAAAAACAACCTACTTTCAATATAACACAGAATTCTTCCAACAAAATCATGGAATGGTTATGGGCTCATCATTGTCTCTGCTGATTAGTAACATTTACATGGAAGAACTTGAAACCTTAGCCATAAAAACTACTCCATATCCACCTAAAGTTTGACTTTTCTATGTAGATGATACATTTGTTGCATGGCCACATGACAAAACACAGCTACAAACTTTCTAGAAACACATCAACAACATATGCCCTTCAATTAAATCCACAATAGAATCAGAACAAGAACAAAAATTGGCATTCTTAGGTGTTCTTGTGACAAGACTCCATCATCACAAAATCAAAACTACAGTTTTTTTTTAAAACCTACACATACAAGAAAATACCTAGACTATACATCCAATCATAACATAATACACAAAACATGGAGTTATACTATCACTATGGAACAGAGCAAAAGAAGTTTGTTCAGAAACCAGTGATTTAGAAAAAGAAAAGATCTATATAAAACAAACTCTTATGAAAAATGGTTATCCGTTAGCTGTTATTAAGGAAACATTAAAAAAACAACAAAAAGAGCCATCAAGAAAAAACAATTATTAATACTATAGTGTACCCATACATTCCAAAAATAACAAACAAATTAAGAAAAATATGTAATCAGTATAACATCACAACAACTTTCCAGAACCATATCACACTACAAGAAATTCTAACATCTACAAAGCCTAAACTTGAAATGCTGAAAAGAAAAAACTGCATCTGTGAAATACCATGTGAATGTGGAAAAACATATATTTGTGAGACCAGTCATCTCATTGAAAAGCACTTGCAAGAACACAATCTGATGATTAGAAGAGAGAAAACAGATGTGTCTAGTGTAGCAGACCATGAATGTGCCAATGAACATATGTTCAATTGGCATCACATAAAAATATTGGATAGAGAAGAAAAGGTACAAAGAAAAAATTTAAAGAAGCTGCTTACATGACAATAGAAAAAAAATCCATAAGCCAACATAGTGTGTCTATACTTAATGTATCAAAAACACTAATCAATTTTGCTTTTAGAAAAAAGTGGAGAAATCAGGAGGAACCTCATAGATAAGTATATGAAAAATTTTACTGACTGTTGCCTTTGTCAGGATTGCTCAATTTGTTATAGTATTACCTTAAATTTCAATAATCAAAAATCTATGGGTCCAGGTTTGAATCCCATGCTAGTACTGTCACTGGTCAGGCCAGCAACACCAGAAGAAGAGAGGAGAATAATACCTCTTGAAACGTTGTGAATATACTAACCTGCTTGATGTGCTATTACTAACAATTGAATGTATTTGGAATATTTAAATTAAATTAAATTTTTCTAAAGACATTCAATACTCATATTAGATGATTGAAATAGTCCAATATAAAAATACAACTAAAACACTTATCATCACAAACCTTCAGGAAAACACTGAATCTAGGTTTCTTTATCTCTAGCTAACAGTTTCCCTAAGAATTACTTATCTGTTAATAAAAATAACAGATACTTTCAGGTTAATTATCTGATTCAATATCTAAAAAAATATGCACATCTCATTGATGCTTAAAAATGTTCTAATATAATGCATTATCAACTTATACCCAAAAACAATCTTCAATAACTAAACTTTTCAGAAATATATGTTTCTGTAAAATATAACTACTGACTTTCTTATGTATTCTCAGAATGTCACATCATCACTATTTCTTTGCCTGTGTCATCCTCAGTATAACTATATGCTTCCCTTTTCGATTTTCTTCCACTCTAAATTATTACAATTTTGTTTTAATTTAATATTCTTTACAACTAATTTATCCTCAAAAATTTTATTTAATAAAAGACAAAAATAGTAATTCAATCAAGCATTATAATCTACTTTTCCACGTCCTGAATTTAATGTTTTTCTCATGACTCATAATTTAACAATAGCTAGAAATCAATTTCTTGTTACACTTTTATTGTCATAATACAAAAAATATTGATCCTATCATAAATATTTAATAATTATCATTAACAGTAAATTATAACATTCTACATATCCATTAACTTTCAATACTATCTAATTAAATTATATAGTTTTAATTCGATTTTGATTTATAAAGAGTTAAAACATGGTCATAATGAATTATTAGATAAGCCATATAGCGTGCTGCCTTTTCATATTATTTTTGGATAATCAGTTTTCCAATTACCTTTTCTTCTTTTTTATATCCTTCTATTTAGCTATAATTATTTTGTTTCTATAATTATTTTGTTTCTAAAGTATAAGATTTTAAAATATATAACTTTTTACCATTTCTTCTAGATTGATATAATTCTATTATGTGCTCTTGAATTTTGGTTTCTTTTTAATGCTTAATTTATCACTGTCAATTGGTTTTTCTTTTGTTTTAATTTAATTATATTTTTGCCACTTTTTTAACTTCAATTTGTTCAATTCTCTCTTTCTTACCTCATTTCTTCTATATCATCTATTTTCAATATCTGAATTTGACTTAATTATCTTCTATTTGCTCATTCACGCTTTTCTTTTCTTTTTTCAACTTTTTAATAGAGGCTAAATGAATTTTTGAAAATTCTTGTTCATTTTTGATTGTTCCTCACTCAATTCTTTCATCATCATGTGAAATTCATCTCTTGTCCTTTGGCAGTTTTCTGCTTTTTATTTTTGTTATTCGTTGTTTTCATTACGATGGTTTTCATTTACTGAATTCATAATCATCTCCTAAATGTATGCTGTTATAACAACCTCTTTTCTTTGCTTTTTGAATTCTTTGCTAGTTTTGATTCTAATTAACATGCTACTCCTTAATATAAAGATTTGATTGCTTTATTTTACTATGTAAAGTGCCGAAAAAAATTTTTTTCTTATTAATGAGTTTTGTAATTTTTCTTCTGAGCAATCTTCCATGTTTAATTACATATCCCCCCAACATCTCCATTGTTCTTGAAATCTACAATCTCAACTTGCTTTTTTAAAAATAATTAGACTAATTTGATTTTATTCCCCATTACATTTTGTCCATAAATGTATGACTGCTGTTTTTTTTATATATATATTAAATAATATTATCACGGGTTTAATTTGATATGTATCACACTTGAAAGGTAAACAATAAAGAAATAATCATAATTTTCTTGTTTTAATTTATTATGTCTCACTTTGGACGGTTAAAATATAATGAAATTTTATTACATGACTTTTGTATCAAGAGAGAGGTCCCTAATAGTCTTTTGAATGTAATTTTCAAAAATATATTTTATTTGTATTAAAATGTAATAGAGTATTACTTATTTTGTGCCAGAGGTGATAACTGATTGTAATATACTGTACCGGTCTGATTTGTACATTCACGCAACAAAAGCCAGAGCCCAGGTAAAGTATACCAAGACTGACGGGAGTGAGGTGATGAGACCTTTAATCCAACCAAATTAAAGCTCATTTGCTAGTACTTCGTGATTTAACACGTTATGAATGACATTTCTGAAGTCACACTCAATCTCAGTTTAACCTGCAAGCTGATAGACAGAGAGAAACATGAGATTCAAGGAATAACTATCAATTTAATTAAATGGGTGGAATAGATCACTTAACACACTAATTATCTTACCTACAGCAATTTATACTCAGCATATAAAATCATTCAGAAATTGGGATAGGATAATGTGGATTGGATTGACATAGAACTACGTACAACAAAGATATGAAATAATTTTTGTATTTTAAACATGTTTATTAAAACAATAACAAAATAGCATAAAATAAAGCAATATATGCAGGAATACCCATAGTGAATGAGACTATTATCAGTACAGCTGTCTCATCTTAACATATTAAAATGAATGTATGCATGATTAATCAATCATGCCTATAATAATGTAATATAACCATCAGTTTGTTCATGGTTTGCTAATGTTATAAGTTAATAGCCTATCAAAGATGATCAATACATACAGTTTTAAGGTGGCTGTTATATATTTTAATGGTGTGAGCAAATTAAATAAACTTAATATAAATGCAGATTCAACCTAGTAACCAAGATTTGAGTTTCAGTCTACTGCTGAATCATTAATTATTGAGGAAAAGAAATGGTTACTATATTCACACATATATATGCTATGGCACTATACAAAATACTAAAGAATAAGTCTGCAGTGTGAGTGAGTAATTATTCAGAAGTTTCAACATCAAATGCTCAGTTGCCCTGAGACCAGATGGTTTGGTGCTATTTATATAAGAACAAATAAGTTCAGGAACTCGGATAGCCTTTATAAAAATGGTCTGGGCCCATGTGTTTCAGTTCTAATAAAGATAGCTATACCCAAACTAAAGAATGAGGCAATCTGTTACTGTGAACCTTTTTAAAAGATGCAGCAAAACGTAAACACATGAATGTGTACTGTATAAAGACACACCCACAATACACACACAAAAACCAATAGGTATACATATAATTAATTAATCATGCCTAAACAGATAGCTTTTATCTGCCAAACTAACACAACCCAGTTCTTAAATCAGCATTATAATTATGCTAACTGAAAGGATTTAAATTAAATTATAATCTAAGTTAAAATCCTGAATCTGCACATATATGTAAAAAGGGAAAGTAAACTTGATGGGCATTAACAAATATAATTTAAAATCATCTCTTGCTATTATATCACTTCTAATTAACAGATTTCAAAAGTCATAAATTATAATATCTGATTAAGCAAACCTGACAAAATATAATGCAGTTATAACATATATAAAAGCATGATAATAACGAGTGCATAGTGATCGGTAAAACAGTGGTTTCATATGCCAAGTAGTGTTCTTAAAATATTTAAAGTGGAGAATTTAATTACCTCCATATATATAATAAATTTTAAAAAAAAATACTTAAAACAATAAATCTAGGCATGACCACAGTTTTTAGAAATTTAAATATAACTGATTGCAGTTATTTATAGATTATAAAAATAGTCGTTTACTTTATACATGTGATTTAGGCAAGTTTTACAAAGTAACTTTAGAAATGATTTAACAGATTTCGTATAGGGTATATGAGCACAGACTTTCACACGACCCACCACTCTCCACACTATCTCGTAACACTGATACACTTGAACACATATATGTTGAAAAGATAAATAATCACCAATATACGTATTATATGCTAAACCAGCAATCGTCTGCCCATCCCTTGTATTTGTATTAAACGGATTATGTCCTGTACATGAGGGGTCATATTGACATTGGGTCAACATGGGTGTGACAGGAATCTCAGCCTCAGGGTAGCCTTTGAGTATTCCATCATCAGATTTTTAATTGGACAGACGGTTGAAGAGTTGGAGTGTGGAGTAGATTGAAGTCTGTCCATTGAAGTATAAGGTTTGGCTATCTTAATATATATCTGAGCACTTATATCATGTATGTGTAGAGATGGTAATCTGGACCAACTGACGTTTGCTGGTTTAGCATGAAATACATATATTGGTGATTATTTATCTTTTCAACATATATGTGTTCAAGTGTGTCAGTGTTATGAGATAGTGTGGAGAGTGGTGGAATGTGTGAAAGTCTGTGCTCATATACCCTATATATTACATATATAAACACTGGTATATAATAAGCCTGTGTGTTTCAGTTATTTCATAATAGAGATGTCTGCCCATCCCTTGTATATGTATTAAATGGATTATGTCCTGTACATGAGGGGTCAGATTGACCTTGGGTCAACATGGGTGTGACAAGAATCTTGGCCTCAGGATGGCCTTTCAGTGTTCCATCATCAGATTTTCAATTGGATGGATGGATGAAGAGATGGAGTGTGGAGTAGATTGAAGCCTGTCCATTGAAGTATAAGGTTTGGCTATCTTAATATATATCTGAGCACTTATAGCATATATGTGTAGAGATGGTAATCTCTGGACCAGGAAATATGTATATTAGTGATTATTTATCTTTTCACCATATATGTGTTCAAGTGTGTCAGTGTTATGAGATAGTGTGGAGAGTAGTGGGTCATGTGAAAGTCTGTGCTCATATACCCTATATATTATGTATATAAACACAGGTATATAATAAGCCTGTGTGTTTCAGTTATTTAACAGATTTTAATAAATGAGATTGACAATAAATCATTTTTTAGTATAGAGATAAATTCAGGCAAGTTTAACACAGTTTCTTTTATAAATGATTTAATTTAAAGAGTTTTAAGAAATAATATATAATGTTCTTTACAGTAAATAAGCTAGCTTAGTATTATAGATTTACAGATTAAATTATAGAGCTCTGCAGTCTTTAAAAGAACACTGCCAGTCTTCTTGGTAGTAGCTTATAATTAAATGTAATTTTTATTTAATAAAAGCCACAATAAAAAAAGAGGAATCATACAGTGAAAAAAAAGATAAATTTAACTTTTTTTTTAATGTTTGAGAATAGATAAAACTTTAATTTGGGTTCTATTTCTTTGACTATATATTATATATGTGTGTACATAAATGTGGAATAATAGTGCTAATATTTATTATCTTTTTAATTATATCTTTGGTATTAGATTGATATTATACAGGCTTGAGTTTCAATATTTTTTTTAATAATCTTTCATAAGAAAAATCTGTGTGTTTTTTTTTAACCTTCATTGTTTTTCTTTACCTTTTTCTTTGTTGTTTTTGTTTCATTTGTTTGTTTAAGTGTTTTCTTAATATGGTTGTCTAGTATAGGATGTTGTTAGTAACAATTTGATTCAGTTTTGTAGACTGCAAAATATCATTTCAAACTGTGTAGAAAAAACACTACTTCTGTGTGTAGCATTGATTTTTTTATGAATAGGCAGAATACCATTAATTTGATTATCTTAAATCGATGTTGAGTCGATATTTATTCAATAATAGTAATAATAATTTGAATTTTAATGTTGATTTGATTTGAGAAGTGTTTATTAGATGCGAATTTTTTTAATGTAAACAATTTTTGTGTTATAAAATAATTATAACAACTTTTTTTTAAAATGTAGGTTAATGTTTATTGTAAATAAAATGAAAGCTATTTCAAATTAACTTGAACTATTAACTTTTCAACCATGAGTAATTTTATTTATTATTTTTATTTAAACAATTTACTGATTGATTTCTCTACCAAACTATTTATTAATTAATTCATTTACAAAATTGCAACTTGATATATATATATATATAATATTAACAAAAATATATATATATATATATATATATTAACAAAATATTAACATAAATCTTTTATTGTGTATTTATAAAACTTTTTTTTAATTATTTTTTTATTAAATTGTATATTTCTGTAAAATCCAAGATGGAAGATGCAACCATTAATTGTCCAAAAATAATAAAAGGGTTGGAAACAATATTGTATTAGACTATGGAAAAAGTTTTTAATTAAAGTTTTACTAAAAATAAAATGGGGAATAAAACTAATGGATTGTACTTTTATTATAAAACATTTTTGTCAAATCTATTTCTAATCTGAAAATAGATTTGAATACATTTTGGAACATTATCTAATGATTGCATCTCCAAGAACAATGGACATAGAAAACGTACGATTTCTGTTAGATTGAAGATTAGGTTTTGGGCTAGAAATTAAAGTTAAAATCTTTCCACAAATACCTAAGCAGGATATAAAATAACTTGATTCTGAACACCAAGAGGAGAGTTACTGCTGAGAGAATTGTATTGCCACTATACTTTGCATCACTCTGAATTTTAAGATGACAAACAAGTAGAAAGCCAATTACTCTTCCTGACCCTTGTGAGGTTGTCTTCTGCTAATGTACCATCTTGCTGCTGCCTTGAAATGAGAGAAAAGTCTGAAATGAAAACTCTGGAATGCTGAATGGAAGCTTGCTGTCATGAAAAAAAACTTACATTGATCCTTTAACTGCCATGCATGTGCCAATATTTAAAATGGACTCTTAAAATTGTGCATGGTAAACTTATTTTCCTACTGCCACCTGAAAGTAAATCTAGCCTAACTAATCTTGAACCCTACTATCAAGATTTCTTTTGTGAATTATTTAATTTTGTACCTTTCTAATATGTAAATGTAAATAGCTTTCAAAAGATTGTTATAAATATAATTCTCTCTCATATGCTCTAACTTTCTTTAACTTTGGTGTGGTCATTTATTTATATGCATTTATTATTTAATTTTATATCTCTGTTTTGTTTATTATTAATATGTCAATCTAAAACAACCTGGTGATCTTAATTTCTAAAATCCTTTTTTTTCTCTTATTAAACCTCCATGATTGAGGTTATTAATTTTCCCCAGATCATAATGTCTTATTAATCAACATGATCACCAGATTGTTTTCACAAGTTAACATTTTATTTTGGATTCTAGTATAAAATTTGTTACTTGTTTAATCCGAATAGACTGAAGTAATTCTACCTGAAGTAAATCAATCATTGGGGCTAATTAATGCTATGAAATATTTTAAAATGTTATTTAATCAATTCTGAAAGGGTGACCAATTTTTTTTCTATATAATTACTATTTTTGACTTTATTTTATACACTTTTAAAGTATCAACTATTTAAATATCCCAGTTATTATAAAATTTGTGAAGGTGGGGTTGAGTCATTTTAAATAGAAGAAAAGAAATGAGATAACTTTTAATATTTCTTTACTAAATGAAATCTTCTCTATACATATATTATAGAGGCATAGCATATTACTTGTATAAATTATAGCATTGAAACAAGGGTCATTTATTTTAAAGCAGTAAATACCATTTCATGTTGTTAGTGACATCTTTTCATACTGCATTACTGACATTCAGCCTATATATATATATATGCTTCTAATCTGGGAGTTGTGGCAGAATGGAACCCATGGATTTCTCTTTATGTTCTGTCCCATGGATAGTAGTAGAACTTCCTGGGACCTTCTTTGTATAAAAGGACCTTGTGCTTCAGTGAATCCAGTACCTTTGGCCCATGCCATGCCCAATGTTTTTTCTCTAAGCACTGCCCCAAAAAAAGGTCTTAGCCTGCCCTTTTTTTTATTTTTCCACCATCATGTCAGTACTGTCACTCCTTAGTTCATTATTACTTTTTGCTTCATGACCTAGTTTTAATGTTGTAATATTAAAATTGTGCTCTGCTCATTATATATATATATATATATATAATATATATATATATAATTACTAAAGATAATTATATATATATATATATATATATATATATATTATCTTTAGTAATTAATAATATTATATTAGTCTTGTTATACAATCCCACCATCATAATTTATTTCGGTATTTTAAGAGTATATTATGCCTTGGAAAAAATAAAGCCTTCTTACTTCCAAGTATCAACTAAAAGAATCTTTTGTAAACATTCTAGTACATAATAAAATGTAATTTCAAAATGTATTTTCTTTATTTTTATGACTGCAATGGTGTGAAAATAGTTTTATTATATATGTAATGAATCCCCGAATGCTCTCTGAAATTATATGTTAGTCACCACATTTCAGATTCATAGATAAA
The DNA here is from genome assembly GCA_028023455.1 of Epiperipatus broadwayi. Lineage (NCBI taxonomy): Eukaryota > Metazoa > Onychophora > Udeonychophora > Euonychophora > Peripatidae > Epiperipatus > Epiperipatus broadwayi. The sequence goes on from JAQFVV010013123.1 coordinate 231,803, forward strand.
AGCATTAATAGCAACATCAAGTAATCTTTATACTAAATGATTGGCATCTTACTACCATATCAACTAAAGATGTGTGTTAATGTATATATTGAACCAGATAGGTAATAGTTGGTTAGAAACACAAAATCTAACATTAAATTTTACACTTTAGTGGAAATAGAATTGTGAAAAGCAAATTTTAAGATAAACAAATTGTTGACTTCTTATACATATAACATATGATACAATTATTTATTATATAAATTCGATCTACTCTGACTGCAATTTAAATCTTGCACCACACTGGTCCCTTAGGCAGAGAAGCATAATACCCAGAGGGTACCTATGACCAAGCCGAAGCTATATATAAGATACATAACTCCGACTACATTTTCAGGGCATAGATCTTCTTGATTGCTAAATTTAATACTTGTCATTCAAAGCACTTCTTTGTTTTGGAATAAAGTCCAGGTGCCAGTTAATTATAATAAGCAACTAACATAATCTGAATGACAGCAATATAATTCAGTGCCTAAGAAAACCCAACTAGCTCAATTAAAAGAATAATATAATAAATTGCTGCTTTAACTTCTCTCCTAAATTGTTTTTTTTAGTAATACAATTAAAAGAATTGACTGACAAATACTAATACCTTATTTTAAATAAAATGTTTAATAGAATTTGTAAAGTAATTGCATAAATTTTTTAATTAATATAAACAATGATTTTATATTCTTGGCACACACATTATAATAAACATAAAATAGTAATGTAATATAAACATAAATCATAAATAAATACCAAGCATTAAAACATGCACACATATATTTGTATGTTTAGAAAAGTTCTATCAATAACTGTTCATTACACTAAATCTGCACATAAACAGTTTATTTTATGCTGGCTATAGAGTTCATTTATTAAACTGACTTTGGGAGGCTTCAAAGATTGCAATAGCTACATTAATTAATATCAAGAAATGGAATAATAAAATGTTATTACCTATAGGATTTTTGAACATGGGGCTTCAAAGTATATACTGCTGCATATGTTTTTTACCAACCAGTTTGATGTTAAGCTTTTATTGCATTCTTGATGATTGCCATTATGTGCTACTTCTCTTTCAGGCCATTAGACTTCCTGTTAGCTTCAAATTATTAGATGGGCATTGCTTCTAGCAGGCAGACTGTTGATGTTCTGTTAGACTGAAGCTGGAATCTGGACATATGCTCCAACTTTCGGGGTAACACTGCATTTTAAAAACTACATCTAACAGATTACTGGATCTAAATATGTGAAAGGCTATATATGTGAAACTGCTATGTGAATGTGCCAAACGTTTTGGCCCTAATTATATGATGAACTTGTTGTTATCCTTTTTAATTAGTGTTTAAATTTGTCCACTGCTTTTATTAAATTCTTCTGGTAAAATGCCTTTTAATTAATCCTGTTTATGGATTTTAATTAGTAGCCATTGCTAATCCTGTTTTTATATAGCTTATGAGTATATGCAATATTTGAGGGAAATTTTTACTTATAAACTTTCATTTATTTTTAATATTTATTTTCATCTTTTCAACATGCACAATTATTATTTTCTTTATAATTAAAATCAACTCATTGTTTATGCACACATGTTATTTTCTTTAAGTTATATAAAAAGAGAGTATTTTTATTTCATGTAAAAGATTTATTTTTAAACTTTTATACTTTTAATTTTTCTAGGTTAGATTCTCTCCCCTGGGCTAACTGAATTTTCTTTTAATAAAACTAACTTTTCTAAATACACTTTCTTAATTTATTCTACAGTTTAGTTTTTGCTAAGTTAAATTTTCTTCCCCCTTCTATTAATTAATTTGTAAACATCACTACTCACTTTTAGCAAACTGTTTTAAACTAATAATAAAACTCTTTAAACTTTTATAGATTTCATGAGATTTGTTTTTAATTTCAAAATCTTTCCAGATTTGTTTTTAATTTCAAAATCTTTCCATTATTTAAATATAAAAATTTCTTTTAATTGTTGTAAACAACAATTTTATATGGAGCACTATTCATTAGTGGTACAATATATTATTTAGTCAATAGTAGAGCATATGAGAATCATTAGCATGAATACCTAGTATGTAACTATCTACTCCTTGGTAGACCACTTATCCATGCACATCCTAATGTATATAATCAATTCATTACATTATTAAACTATTTTATTTCTAACTTATTTGAGTTGTTCAAATTACCTTTTCTCCACTTCCACATGTCCAACTATGCATATGCCTTTCTATCAAATTCATGAATGGGTTCAAATGCTGTGTTAATAATTTAAGCACATACCATGACTTCTAATTTATCTAATGCCTATTTTACTTAAGTCTTAAGGTAATTAATATGCAAGTCAATGCTAGTGGACCAGACTTAAGAATAAATTCCTGTGTGCCATCATTATATGTTAATAATTAGGTGTTTGACCTAGGGCTTAAGGAGTGAGTTTGATTCCAGGTTGGTCCCTAACTTAAATCTCAAACTTGACTGGGTTTGAAGTACATTTTTGAGTTTCAGTGCATGATAGATGGATCAACATATTTTGATCAGTACAATGTATATATATTGTGGCCTGTTGATAGGCAGTATATTTTGATCAGTACAATGTATATATATTGTGGCCTGTTGATAGGCAGTATGTCCCTAAGCAGATGTGCCAAGTCCCTACATTAGGCCCTACTTGGATTCTGGCTAGGTATTACTATTTAACAAAATATTTTCCCAACTATATTTTTTCAACTTTAGTAATTTAATTTAGATAATACTGTTATTTACTCATATTCACTTTAACATCATTAAACAATTTTTAAATAGGGTGTAATTAATTATAACAAATGTGAGACTTGTCTCCTTATAAACAGATCACATCCCTTAACATTAAACAAATATAAAAATATTTATTTAATAGCATGAGAATATCCAGACACTTCTCCATATTAAGCATCCAAATACTCTCATGACTAACAATAATATCCAAATGAATACAATAACATATCTATAGCTATTAGAGTTAAATTTGATTACTCACTAAATTAGACTATTATTTTAATGTATATAAAGTTGTATTCTTATTCTTTTAGATAATTAGGATTGACAATAATCATAAGAATAATTTTATAATAAGGAGATCTCAAGGTAATCATTGATTTTTATTAATTCTTTATACTACCTGTAAAATATCAAAAGGGATTTTACTGATCTTCATGGGTAGTCCACAAATTATGAAAGGCTTATAATTTAAATCTATGATTACAATTATACTACTATTTTCCTTTTATATGCATTTTTATAGTTTAAATTAATATTATCATCCAATGAGTAATTAGAAATTAGAATTAAATAATTTCAACAACAAATTACTCATTATTTAATTTCATATCAATATACATGCTTTAATAATTGCCAATGTTATCCATGAGTTATGTGATAAATGCAGCATGTAGCAAGTTAAAATTTCTATTAAAAAATGAATGTTTAGTTGTCCATCATATTTTTAACTGGATTAATTTCTCATCTCAATTTCAACCTGTATACTGTAATGGTATGTGCAATGACATCAGGAGAGGAAGCCACATCTTACTATGGTTAAACTTTGGATTTTCAGGTAGCATGCTGGAGACAATGCAAGAAGTACATGACTTATGATTGCACCTGCTTCCACAAGAAACTCTCACTACTTCTATATCAAACCTAATTGCAATTTGGGTCAGTTCATCCATATCTTACCCCCTCTTGGTCCTGTTATTCCACAGAGTTCAAACTCAGGGAAAATTTGCCTTTAACTCCACTAACAGGGATGCACATATGTGGACTGATAATCTGAGTTGTATTACCAAAGTCATTACTAATATGTTACTTTCATTTAACACTTTCTTAAGTTAACTATTATAAGGTTTTGCGTATTTCTAGGCCTCTATATGCATTATAAATGTGCGAGTTGATCAAGTTATGTAAAAGAAAAATAAATGTTCATTTCTTTTATTTTGAAAAAAAAAACGTTTCATTATCATTCTAAAAACATAACTATATTTCCTGATCAGCTTGGCCTAGAATTATTACCGAGTACAATTAATTGTGAGCTGAATCAGTTTTTAATGTCTACATGAGGGTGCCAGAGTCATTAGACCCACTGAGTCTGCGTCAAACATATTGTAACTTGTAAAGTAATAATTATACGATCTGGGTTAAAATTCCTGTTAAGTAGAAGATATTCCCCTTTGACTTAATTAAGAAAAATAAATCTATTTAGCAAAGGTAATTTGTATACTAATTTGAATTTAAATAACTAAATATAAAACTTAAATATAATAACATTAATTTTATACATGTACAATGAAAGTTAAGCTAATAATAAAGATTTATTGTAGACCATCAAACATTTAATATTTATGATTAAAACAAAATTATAATATTGGAAAGTATTGTGCATATGAATTTAATAATTTGATTCAAATATTGAAGTAATAACTAGTTGGTGTATTATTTTTCTTTGGTAACATTTTCATTCACTTCTCAGTTCGCAAATCTTTCGATCAAAAAAAAATTATGGGATAACATTTCATTCAAATCTGTATTCATAAAGCTTTATGTAAAAATTATAGCCATTAACTTACCGGTAAGTTGATATTTAAATAGATCATTGATCGTCCAACATCCAATTCAGTCAGTGGGTAGTCCAAAGTTGTTTTTTTATTTTTACTTCTTCCAAATCTCCAATCAAATTTAGGTAGAGACAGACAATGATCTAGGTGACTTTTCTTGAGAGAAAGTGTCGGCAAATGATAGAGTTCTACTCACTCATGGTGAGCGATTTCAGTTCATATCTAAGTGGACACATTTTATTAATACTTTTTTTGTATAAAAAAAATATGAGGCACTTCAAATTTCTCAACACTCTCTGGAAAAACAAGACAAAAGACACCTTTCAAACCTGTCGGCTCCTTTTATATCCCCAGATTCTTTTTCGAAGTTCTGCGCATATTACTTTTTACCTTTTGTTCTATTTTATAAACTTCTACATTATTTCTCATTTTTTTATTACAAAGTCTCTTTTCTCGTTATGAATTTCTGCCATTTTTGATTATTATCAGAAAGTTGTTTCTGATAGCAATCTTTTACCTTTGAAATTTCCTTTCACTATCCGAATCAATTATTCAATATGCCCTTTCCAACATTGAATTTATTTTAGTTAACTTATATTAAAAAAAAGAAAAATTAAACTTTCACTGTACGTTTTTCTTAAAACAACATTATATTACAAAAAAAAATTAAGGATTGGGTTCTCTCTTTTTTTATTTAAATGATACACAATATTAAATAGTAATTTGTACCATATATATAAATAAATGGTACAATACAACTGGGGCAAGGGATCAAGGATAGAAATAGAGGTTTGAACTAATTTTATTCTTAATAAGACTTTATGGAGTACTTCTAACCCACATCCTAGTCTTATACAGTTTCAGTGACCTAGCGTTATAGGTACCCCTTTCTCCTTCACCATTCTCTAAAGTGAAAGCATTTGGACCATCCCGTTGGCTGATTTGGTAAGGTCCCTTGTACAAATTTTGAAACTTTTTAAAAATATGCTTCCCAGTTTGGCTCACAGGGTTCGTTTTGACCCATACTGTATCCTTTGTTTTAAACTTATCAGTCAAGCCTCCTTTCCATCGGGTCTGGAGCTTGGTGCAATGTTCCAATTTTTTATTGCTTCTTCATGATCTCTCCCTTTATCAATGTTTTCTGGACTAATGGGTAACCTGCATTTATACAACTGAGGTACCGCTTGTCTGAATTGAAGTCTTACAGGTGCAAATCTGGTAGATTCATTATGAGTCCAATTTATGAAATTTAACACCGTTGGGAGTTGTTTCACCCATCTTCTAGGGTTGGACGCAGTACATACCCTGAAAAGGCATACTAACTTTCTCATCACCCACTCACAAGGGTTTGATTGCAGATTTTGTATGGATGACAATATGTCTTTTACCTCCATTCTCTCTATCCACTGTTGCCAATCATAAGATGTGAAAGGCATACCATGGTCCGACAAAATGGCTTTTGGTTTTTCTACCTTTTTAAAATATCGTACCTCAAGGGCTCACATGGCATTTCTAGTATTGGCCTGGGTCACCGGATCTGCCGACACCCATTTTGAAAAAAGGTCATATACTACTAGTAGATATTTCATTTTCCCAAAAGCTGGCAATGGTCCATAGAAATCAATTGCCACCAGGTTATTGGGTTCTTTAGGGATGATAGGATTCAATGGACCTTGATATGACTTGTTTGCTGGTTTTGTCTTCTGACACATTTTGCATGAGCTGACTATCCTGGTGACCTGTGCTCTCATATTCACCAATGGAACCATGTCCTCAATAAGCCTTCCACTTTATTTACACCATAGTGCCCATACAAATGATGGGTGTACTGAATAAGTCCTTCCTGTAAACTTTCTGGTATAATCATTTTCCACTGATCCCTTTGTGGGTCAGTGATATACCACAGTATCCCTTCTTTCAGGTGTAATCTCTCACCAGCGTTATTGTCTGCTGTTTTTCCCACTTCATCTTTGTCTTCTAGTTGGTCAATAATTTTCTTGTAGGTAGGGCTTTGCCATTGTACCTTTCCTAAGTGTCTCAATCCTTCTACTACAGTGTCTGTTTCTAATTCTACACTTGCCAAACAGATATCTTCCATCTGCAGATGGTCCTGGGTATCAGGAACAATATTCTGGCTCAATGTGTCAGCTACCACATTTTCAGGTCCCTTACAATACTGGATGGAATAATTGAACTCCTGGAGAAAAAGGCTCCATCGGATTAGCCTACTATTTGTTAAATAACTGTGGTTTAAGAATTCCAGGCTCTTATGATCTGTCCTAATATTCATTTCCGATCCTATCAAGAATTGGTGAAACTTCTGAAATGCCCACACAACAGCCAAGGCCTCTTTCTCTGTTACACAGTAATTAATCTCTGCACCTCTCAATGGTCTGCTGACAAAATAAATTATGCCCAAGGTACCATCCTCTTGAGCTTGCATAAGAGCTGCACCTAACCCATACCCACTACTGTCTACCTGAACAATAAATGGTTTCCTTAGGTTAGGGTAAACCAACATCACTTGGCTAAGGAATTTCTTTTTAATAACACTAAAATTGGCCTCATGCTCTTCCATCCATGATGTTCCCTTATGTAATAATTGCTGCAGAGGCTCCATGTCTGAAGCAAAGTTTTTGTAAAACTTATTGTACAAATTACACAGCCCCAAAAATGATCCCACCGATTTTGGTGTTTGAGGGGCTGGGAAATCTCATATTGCTTGGATTTTGTCTGGGTGTAGTCTGATTCCATTAGCATTAATTAAGTGCCCTAAGACATTCACTTCTTCCACTGCTAAACAGCTTTTTGTAAATTAATGTGAATATCCTTCATATTGCACTCTTGTAGAAACAACTTGAGGTGTTGTAAGTGCTCCTGAGAGTTATTGGATGCAATAATCACATCATCCATGTAAATAGTGATTAACTTTTTATCTCAGGGGACAGCACACAGTCAAGACATTTTAGCAGTCCTGCTCCACTATTCTTGAGACCAAAAGGCATTCTGTTAAATTGGTACGACATACCATTATATTGAAATGCTGTGTACTTCCGGTCAGCAGGATGTAACTTGATCTGCCAATAGCTGGCAGTCAGATCTAACGTGGAAAATATCTTTTTTCCCCAGAATTTATTTACCAACTCATTAATTGGAGGTGCAACATTTTGATCCGGCCATGTAATCTTGTTCAATTGCCTGGCATCCAAACACAGTCTTATGGCTCCATCTTTTTTTTACAACCACCAATGGGTTATTATATGCTGATGAATCCTTAGTGATAATATCCCACTCCTCCATTTTAGCTAATTCTCTCTCTACCTCAGCTCTATATTGGTGTGGCACTGGGTATGATCTTGCCTGGTAGGGTATACTGTCAGCAACCTTGATCCTGTGCTCATACTTCTTAATAATCCCGGGTTTATCTGAAAAATTCGATTTATATTCAATTAGAACTTCTTTTAGGTCCTCTTTCCATCCTGCCTTCACTTCATTTATTATCTCATCAATCTGTGCCTCTATTAAAGGCTGTTCTATCTCAACCTCCATATTATATACATTTTGCTGGTTCATTCTCATCTGCGACTCAAACTCCACTTCTTCCCCCTCGCAGATAATCTTTTTATCTTTATAATTGATCACACCCAGTTTTGTGCATAAAATTGGACCCCAATATGGCTTCATGTACCAACCCTTTTAGAATTAATAGCATGTGGGACATAATTTTATCCCTTATTTTAATTTGCACTCAAACTTGTTTCAAGCCCAATTGTGCCTTTTTGTTATTTGCCAATGTTATTTGCATGCTTTTCACTGGTAGAGTTGGTATCTCTATGGGTTGGCTCCACATGCATTCATACGTTGTTTCTGACATTACTGATATCTGGCTGCCAGAATCTCACAATGTCTCTACCTTGACATCGTTCATTTGCAAAACAACCTTTGGGAATTCTTGAGACGTGTACTTAATCAATTCACCATCCCACTGACAAATAAGATTATCTATCCTCTTTTCTTCTGTTGTTCTACTGATCACTTTATTTCTTCTCTTTTTCCTCTTTTTTTTACTGGTTCTTTTATTTCTTCTTTTAATTCTCTGACCATCTCTGCCATTTCTTTCTTTATATCTTCTTTGAATTTCATTTTGAATTTGTGTTATAGTATTCTTATGAAGGGTTCCACACCCTCTTTCAATTCTTTCTCACCTTCTGCCATATTGTGTATATTTTTACTACTTCTCAATTTCATATATGGTCATGTTGTTTATTTTTGCTGTAGTAAACAAAATCTTAACCTCATCAATTGTTATGATATAAATTCAATATTTTATTTTGCTTTGCTAATAAATTCATTCACCAACACCCCTCTCTTTTATCACCCTATAATCTCCCATCCCTCTCTATCTTTACTGTCATTACTAGCCTTTGATCGATTTTATTTATTATTTAATTTATCTGCTATTATTTTGTTTCAATATAAACTTATTTAAAATCTTATATTCTTAAAAAAAACTTTCATAATCGTATGCAATAACTTTTTAGACTTGCGCACTATTTGTGGTCATATTTATTTTCCGGCTATGGACATTAAATTTTCAATTTTATGCCGTTTTTAAATTTTCTCAGGTCCTGGTTTTTTTTTTTTTGTAAGCTCGAGTTGGGCAAGCCATTATAACATTTTCCATATTTCTAGGCCTTTATATGCATTATAAATGCACGAGTTGATCAAGTTATGTAAAAGAAAAATAAATGTTCATTTATTTTATTTAAAAAAAAAAGAATGTTTCATTATCATTCTAAAAACATAACTATCTTTCCTGATCAGCTTGGCCTCGAATTATTACTGAGTACAATTAATTGTGAACTGAATCAGTTTTTAAAATCTACATGAGGGCACCAGAGTCGTTAGACTCACTGAGTCTGTGTCAAACATACTGTAACTCGTAAAGTAATAATTATACAATCTGGGTTAAAATTCCTGTTAAGTAGAAGATACTCCCCTTTGACTTAATTAAGAAAAATAAATCTATTTAGCAAAGGTAATTTGTATACTAATTTGAATTTAAATAACTAAATATAAAACTTAAATATAATAACATTAATTTTATACACATACAATGAAAGTTAAACTATAATAAAGATTTATTCTAGCCCATCAAACATTTAATATTTATGATTAAGACAAAAATATTGGAAAGTATTGGGCATATGAATTTAATAATTTGATTCAAATATTGAAGTAATAACTAGTTGGTGCCTTATTTTTCCATGGTAACAGTTTTGTTCACTTCTCAGTTCGCAAATCTTTCGATCAAAAAAAATTATGGGATAACATTTCATTCAAATCTCTATTCATAAAGCTTTATGTAAAAGTTATGGCCATTTACTTACCGGTAAGATGATATTTAAATAGGTCATTGATCCTCTGATGTCCAATTCATTCAGTGAATAGTCTGCAGTAGTTGTTTTTTATTTTTACTTCTTCCAAATCTCCAAACAAATTTAGGTAGAGCCAGATGACGATCTAGGTGACTTTTCTCGAGAGAAAGTGTCGGCAAATGATAGAGTTCTACTCACTCATGGCAAGCATTTCAGTTCATATCTAAGTGGACACATTTTATTAATATTTTTTTGTATAAAAAAAATACGAGGCACTTCAAATTGCTCAACACTCTCTGGAACAACAAGACAAAAGACACCTTTCAAACCTGTTGGCTCCTTTTATATCCCCAGATTCTTTTTCAAAGTTCTGCGCATATTCCTTTTTATCTTTTGTTCTATTTTATAAACTTCTACATTATTTTTCATTTTTTTATTACAAAGTCTCTTTTCTCATTATGAATTTCTGCCATTTTTGATTATTATCAGAAAGTTGTTTCTGATAGCAATCTTTTACTTTTGAAATTTCTTTTCACTATCTGAATCAATTATTCAATATGCCCTTTCCAACATTGAATTTATTTTAGTTAACTTATATTAAAAAAAAGAAAAATTAAACTTTCACTGTACGTTTTTCTTAAAACAACATTATATTACAAAAAAAAATTAAAGATTGGGTTCTCTCTTTTTTTATTTAAATGATACACAATATTAAATAGTAATTTGTCCCATGTATATAAATAAATGGTACAATACCACTGGGACAAGGGATCAAGAATAAAAATAGAGGTTTGAACTAATTTTATTATTAATAAGTCTTTATGGAGTACTTCTAACCCACGTCCTAGTCTTATACGGTTTCAGTGACCTAGCATTATAGGTACCCATTTCTCCTTCACCATTCTCTAAAGTGAAAGCATTTTGACCATCTTGTTGGCTGATTTGGTAAGGTCCCTTGTACAAATTTTGAAACTTTTTAAAAATATGCTTCCCAGTTTGGCTCACAGGGTTCATTTTGACCCATACTGTATCCTTTGTTTTAAACTTATCAGTCAAGCCTCCTTTCCATCAGGTCCGGAGCTTGGTGCAGTGTTCCAATTTTTTATTGCTTCTTTATGATCTCTCCCTTTATCAATGTTTTCTGGACTAATGGGTAACCTGCATTTATACAATCGAGGTACCGCTTGTCCGAATTGAAGTCTTACAGGTGCAAATCTGGTAGATTCATTATGAGTCCAATTTATGAAATTTAACACCCTTGGGAGTTGTTTCACCCATCCTCTATGGTTGGATGCAGTATATACCCTGAAGAGGCATCCTAACTCTCTCATCACCCACTCGCAAGGGTTTGATTGCAGATTTCGTATGGATGACAATATGTGTTTTACCTCCATTCTCTCTATCCACTGTTGCCAATCATAAGATGTGAAAGGCATACCATGGTCCTACAAAATAGCTTTTGGTTTTCCTACCTTTTTAAAATATTATACCTCAAGGGCTCATATGGCATTTCTAGTATTAGCCTGGGTCACCGGATATGCCGACACCCATTTTGAAAAAAGGTCATATACTACTAGTAGATATTTCATTTTCCCAAAAGCTAGCAATGGTCCATAGAAATCAATTGCCACCAGGTCATTGGGTTCTTTAGGGATGATAGGATTCAATGGACCTTGATATGACTTGTTTGCTGGTTTTGTCTTCTGACACATTTCACATGAGTTCACTATTCTGGTGACCTGTGCTCTCATATTCGCCAATGGAACCATGTCCTCAATAAGCCTTCCACTTTATTTACACCATAGTGCCCATACAAATGATGGGTGTACTCAATAAGTCCTTCCTGTAAATTTTCTGGTATAATCATTTTCCATTGATCCCCTTTGAAGGTCAGTGATATACCACAGTATCCCTTCTTTCAGGTGGAATCTCACCAGCGTTATTGTCTGCTGTTTCTCCCATTTCATCTTTGTCTTCTAGTTGGTCAATAATTTTCTTGTAAGTAGGGCTTTGCCGTTGTACCTTTTCTAAGTGTCTCAATCCTTCTACTACAGTGTCTGTTTCTAATTCTACACTTGCCAAACAGATATCTTCCATCTGCAGATGGTCCTGGGTATCAGGAACAATATTCTGGCTCAATGTGTCAGCTACCACATTTTCAGGTCCCTTACAATACTGGATGGAATAATTGAACTCCTGGAGAAAAAGGCTCCATCGGATTAGCCTACTATTTGTTAAATAACTGTGGTTTAAGAATTCCAGGCTCTTATGATCTGTCCTAACAACCATTTCTGATCCTATCAAGAATTGGCGAAACTTCTGAAATGCCCACACCACAGCCAAGGCCTTTTTCTCTGTTACACAGTAATTAATCTCTGCACCTCTCAATGGTCTTCTGACAAAATAAATTATGCCCAAGGTACCATCCTCTTGAGCTTGCATAAGAGCTGCACCTAACCCATACCCACTACTGTCTACCTGAACAATAAATGGGTTCCTTAGGTCAGGGTAAACCAACATCACTTGGCTAAGGAATTTCTTTTTAATAACACTAAAATTGGTCTCATGCTCTTCCATCCATGATGTTCCCTTATGTAATAATTGCTGCAGAGGCTCCATGTCTGAAGCAAAGTTTTTGTAAAATTTATTGTAGAAATTACACAGCCCCAAAATGATCTTACCCATTTTGGTGTTTGAGGGGCTGGGAAATCTCGTATTGCCTGAATTTTGTCTGGGTGTGGTCTGATTTCATTAGCATTAATTAAGTGCCCTAACACATTCACTTCTTCCACTGCTAAACATCTTTTTTGTAAATTAATGTGAATGTCCTTCATATTGCACTCTTGTAGAAACAACTTGAAGTGTTGTAAGTGCTCCTGAGAGTTATTGGATGCAATAATCACATCATCCATGTAGATAGTGATTAACTTTTTATCTCAGGGGACAGCACACATTCAAAACATTTTAGCAGTCCTGCTCCACTATTCTTGAGACCAAAAGGCATTCTGTTAAATTGGTATGATATACCATTATATAGAAATGCTGCATACTTCTGGTCAGCAGGGTGTAACTTGATCTGCCAATAGCTGGCAGTCAGATCTAACGTGGAAAATATCTTTTTTTCCTGGAATTTATTTACCAACTCATTAATTGGAGGTGCAACATTTTGATCTGGCCATGGAATCTTGTTCAATTGCCTGGCATCCAAACACAGTCTTATGGCTCCATCTTTTTTTACAACCACCAATGGGTTATTATATGCTGATGAACCCTTAGTGATAATATCCCACTCCTCCATTTTGGCTAATTTTTTTTTACCTCAGCTTTATATTGGTGTGGCACTGGGTATGATCTTGCCTGGTAGGGTGTACTGTCAGCGACCTTGATCCTGTGCTCATACTCTTTAATAACCCAGGGTTTATCTAAAAAATTCGATTTATATTCAATTAGAACTTCTTTTAGGTCCTCTTTCCATCCTGCCTTCACTTCATTTATTATCTCATCAATCTGTGCCTCTATTGAAGGCTGTTCTATCTCACCCTCCATATTATATACCTTTTGCTGGTTCATTCTCATCTGCAATTCAAACTCCACTTCTTCCCCATCGCAGATAATCTTTTCATCTTTATAACTGATCACACACCCAGTTTTGTGCATAAAATGGGAACCCAATATGGCTTCATGTACCAACCCTTTTAGAATTAATAGTGTGTGGGACATAATTTTATCCCTTATTTTAATTTGCACCCAAACTTGTTTCAAGCCCAATTGTGCCTTTTTGTTATTTGCCAATGTTATTTGCATGCTTTTCACTGGTAGAGTTGGTATCTCTATGGGTTGGCTCCACATGCATTCATACATTGTTTCTGACATTACTGATATCTGGCTGCCAGAATCTCACAATGTCTCTACCTTGACATCGTTCATTTGCAAAACAACCTTTGGGCATTCTTGAGACGTATACTTAATCGATTCGCTGTCCCACTCACAAATAAGATTATCTATCCTCTTTTCTTCTGTTGTTCTACTGATCACTTTATTTCTTCTCTTTTTCCTCTTTTTTTTTACTGGTTCTTTTATTTCTTCTTTTAATTCTCTGACCATCTCTGCCATTTCTTTCTTTATATCTTCTTTGAATTCCATTTTGAATTCGTGTTAAGAGTTTTCTTATGAAGAGTTCCACACACTCTTTCAATTCTTTCTCGCCTTCTGCCATATTGTGTATATTTTTACTACTTCTCAATTTCATATATGGCCATGTTGTTTATTTTTGCTGTAGTAAACAAAATCTTAACTTCATCAATTGTTACGATATAAATTCAATATTTTATTTTGCTTTGCTAATAAATTCGTTCACCGACACCCCTCTCTTTTATCACCCTATAATCTCCCATCCCTCTCTATCTTTACTGTCATTACTAGCCTTTGATCGATTTTATTTATTATTTAATTTATCTGCTATTATTTTGTTTCAATATAAACTTATTTAAAATCTTATATTTTTAAAAAAAAACTTTCATAATCGTATGCAATAACTTTTTAGACTTGCGCACTATTTGTGGTCATATTTATTTTCCAGCTATGGACATTAAATTTTCAATTTTATGCCATTTTTAAATTTTCTCAGGTCATGTTGGGCAAGCCATTATAACATTTTCTGTATTTCTAGGCCTTTATATGCATTATAAATGCACGAGTTGATCAAGTTATGTAAAAGAAAAATAAATGTTCATTTATTTTATTTAAAAAAAAGAAGGTTTCATTATCATTCTAAAAACATAACTATCTTTCCTGATCAGCTTGGCCTAGAATTATTCCTGAGTACAATTAATTGTGAACTGAATCAGTTTTTAAAATCTACATGAGGGCACCATAGTCGTTAGACCCACTGAGTCTGCATCAAACATATTGTAACTTGTAAAGTAATAATTATACAATCTGGGTTAAAATTCCCATTAAATAGAAGACATTCGCCTTTGACTTAATTAAGAAAAATAAATCTATTTAGCAAAGGTAATTTGTATACTAATTTGAATTTAAATAACTAAATATAAAACTTAAATATAATAACATTAATTTTATACACATACAATAAAAGTTAAGCTAATAATAAAGATTTATTCTAGCCCGTCAAACATTTAATATTTATGATTAAGACAAAAATATTGGAAAGTATTGTGCATATGAATTTAATAATTTGATTCAAATATTGAAGTAATAACTAGTTGGTGTCTTATTTTTCCGTGGTAACAGTTTCGTTCACTTCTCAGTTCGCAAATCTTTTGATCAAAAAAAATTATGGGATAACATTTCATTCAAATCTCTATTCATAAAGCTTTATGTAAAAGTTATGGCCATTTACTTACCGGTAAGTTGATATTTAAATAGGTCATTGATCCTCCAATGTCCAATTCAGTCAGTGGGTAGTCCGCAGTAGTTGTTTTTTTATTTTTACTTCTTCCAAATCTCCAATCAAATTTATGTAGAGCCAGATGACGATCTAGGTGACTTTTCTCGAGAGAAAGTGTCGGCAAACAATAGAGTTCTACTCACTCATGGCAAGCGATTTCAGTTCGTATCTAAGTGGGCACATTTTATTAATATTTTTTTGTATAAAAAAAATACGAGGCACTTCAAATTGCTCAACCCTCTCTGGAACAACAAGACAAAAGACACCTTTCAAACCTGTTGGCTCCTTTTATATCCCCAGATTTTTTTTTGAAGTTCTGCGCATATTCCTTTTTACCTTTTGTTCTATTTTATAAACTTCTACATTATTTCTCATTTTTTTATTACAAAGTCTCTTTTCTCGTTATGAATTTCTGCCATTTTTGATTATTATCAGAAAGTTGTTTCTGATAGCAATCTTTTACCTTTGAAATTTCCTTTCACTATCCGAATCAATTATTCAGTATACCTTTTCCAACATTGAATTTATTTTAGTTAACTTATATTAAAAAAAAGAAAAATTAAACTTTCACTGTACGTTTTTCTTAAAACAACATTATATTACAAAAAAAAATTAAGGATTGGGTTCTCTCTTTTTTATTTAAATGATACACAATATTAAATAGT